>VXBT01003152.1:316659-365964 GCA_013400235.1 Oriolus oriolus
GGATGGATGAGGGATGGATGGATGGATGGATGGATGGATGGATGGATGGAAGGATGGATGGATAGAAGGATGGATGGATAGAAGGATGGATGAGGGATGGATGGATGGATGGATGGTGGATGGATGGATGGACGGATGGATGGATGAGGAGGAGGAGGAAAGGAGCTTATCAGTGGTGTGAAAACAGAGATATTGATGAAGGTCAAAAGGAGCAGTGGGGTGGGAGAGTTTGGTTTTAGAAACTCTGTGGGATCCCCACTGCCCTGCACCTTTCTGGGTGAAACTGCTCAAGGGGTTTCCAGGGGTGGGGGATTTGGATGAAAAGTGTTCAGGCCCGATCAGTCTGTCCTGTGGGAATGTTTTCTCTCTTCTTGCTGTGCTCCCCCAAGGCAGGACAGCAGATGCTGACAGCAGAAAGCAGTTAAATGAGGTGCTGGCTGAGCCTGGCAGGGATTCAGTGTCTGTGTGAGTGGAGACTCCTCACAGAGCACTTCCCAGGGCTCCTCGACTTCCTGGAAAACCTCCTTGAACACAGATCCTTGTTTTCCTTTCAAGAGACAAGGCTGAAGGGGCATCAAACCCTCCCACCCTTTTCACAAGACTTCCAGATCTCACTGCAATCCTGGCAGTGATCCCTGAGGAACCTCAGCACCACTGATCAGCCCCAATCTCTGTGCAGCACACCCCAAATTTTACCTTTCTGAAGGAAAGGGCACCACCTCCCACCATCTTCACCAACAGATATTTGGCATTTGGACCCCAGTGACAGGGAAAACATGGAATTCTTTGAAGCTGCTCGAGAGAAGCTCCCACGAAGAATTCGGGGATGATATTCTGAATCAGGCCCTGAACACAGAACTTCAGCCCCTTTGAACTGATTATTTGCATCAGCCCTTGCAGAGGAGAGCATGTAGGAGCACGGGAGAGTGTAGGTGTTATCTACCCAGGTTCTGGGGAAGACACTCACAAATATTATTAGCATGAATAGGAAGCACCATGATAGGATGCTCTCTGGGAAAAGTAATTTTGTTCATTAATTACTTGCCTTATCTACCAACCTCGTTCCCCCTCTCTCGCTTTCTTCTCCTTTTAATTTTCTTTAAAACGACTCTAAGTGAATTCAGCGCGGGGAAAGTTGTTTTGCTGCCTCCTCAGAGACAGGAGCTTGTATTACTCAGGTAGCCATCAGCTGAGCCTTCAGGGGTTTTTCCATCTCCATTTGAAGCTCAGCCTTTCATGGGCAGATGGCAAAAGACAGATTCCAGGCAGATTCCTGTGATTCCTTTCTTGTGGACCACCTCAGTGCCGTGGACTGACTGACTGCAGTTCTCACGCCTTTGGCTCGGGTTCTGCCTCCTGCCTGTAATTTTTGTGCTCTGAGATTTTCTCCTCCTGCTTTGAGCTACCGGGCTCGTGTTGTGCCTGGGAAGTTGGGCAGCAAAAGGGCCTGGAGGGCTGTGATTGAAGGGGCAGCAAAGCAGAGACCCTGCAGCTTCAGAGCCGTCCTTTCCTTGTGTCTTTGACCCTTGCAGGAGGTTGGAAAGGGTCAGAGGATGGAGGCAGGAGGTCCCCATCCTCCCAGATGTCAAACACAGGTGCTGGCTGTTTTCAGGCTGCTTCTACAGCAGGGAATGATTTAGGATTGGATTTTAGGAAGGAGTTCTTGGCTGTGAGGGTGGGGAGGCCCTGGCACGGGCTGTCCAGAGAAGCTGTGGCTGCCCCATTCCTGGAAGTGTCCAAGGTTGGGTGAGGCTTGGAGCAACCTAGTGTGGTGGAAAGGTCCCTGCCCATGGCAGGGGGTTGGACTGGGCGATCTTTAATGTCCCTTCCAACCCAAGCCTTTCCATGAGTCCCTGATCCTGTGATTCACGGAGGAACTCCGCCTTTCCGTAACAACCAGCTGAGGAGCGGATTTCACCATCACCTTCCACAGACCCCCTCCCTCATTCCCACACCCTCCTCCCCCCCGGGCCAGCGAACGATTTCCAATTCTCCACTGGACAAAGGCTCCAAGTTTCCAGGGATTTGCATGTGAAATGCTCCCGTTCATCTCAGGCTCGAGCGCTCCGCTCCGCAGGGATGTTCCTGCAGAGGCACACACACTCCAATCGCTCATCCCTGGCTGCACCCCAGCCATGCGTGAGCTGGGGTGGTCCTTGGGGCCACCCCTGAACCTTTGTGCAGCCCTGGGGCTCGGGAGCAGGTTGCATTTGATGCGCCAACCCGGCCTCCCCCAGGCAAGATTAGCAGGGCCAAGACAATCCGCAGCTCTGGAAACTCGGGGAGGGGGGCTCGGGGAAAAGGAGAAGGGGCATGAAATCCCCCCCGGAGCAGGGGGGAGGGATGCTGTTGGTGGAGCGCTCGGCTTTGTAGGGCGGGAGATGGAGGAGCAAATCCCTTGCACCCACGCCCCGTGGGGCTCCGGGGGTGGGCTCGCACAATTGCTGGGGTGGAGGGAGGAGCCCACCTGGGGACAGAGATAAGGGGCGGGCGGGGGGATTGCGGTTCTGCAGCATAACCCGGCGGAGTTATCAGGGCAGAAACTCGGCTTCTATTACCATGCATTAGAATAGATTAGCAGGCGGAGCAATTAGCAGCCTCACTCCTTTTGGCCAAGTGACAGGGGCGGCGGTGCCGGGCAGGAGACGCGTGGGAAGAGGCAGCTTTGGCAGGGCAGCGTTTCCCTCCCCAAACTGCAGCCCAAGGACAAGGATGGAGTTCTGGTCTTTCACCCCAGGGCTGCCCCTCTGGGACACTGAGAAGAGCAGGGGTGGGGGCGAGCTTTGGATGGTGGTCTGAAATTTTGTGTGGCTTGTGGTCCCTTAAAGATTGCCCTGGGGAGATGCAAAGCTCCAAAGAGTGAATTTCAGCTTTTTTTTGAGTTACTTCTGCCATGTCTCCTCGGAAGAATGCACAGACCTCTTGGTGCCCAAATACCACCCATTAAAAACCCCACAGCTTTTACTTCCCCCAGTGGCTTTTTCCCGCTTTGTCCCGCTCATCTTTGATGCCTGAACAGCAGCTTTTCGGGGAGTTGAGCCTGTTCGTGGTTAGAGCCAAAGATGAAAAGAAGGATCCAACTCCTTCCTCAGATACACCTGAACTTTCTGAGAAAACTCCTCACTACCAGGACAGGTTTCCCAGGAATAATCCTGCGCGTTATCCCAGCTCAAATTTGTTGCTTTTCCTGGAGCACCTTTCTGTCCAAAATGGAGTATCCCGGGCAGTTGGTAAAATTTAACTCCTTGCTGCCAGGGGGAGGTAAATTTCAGCCATGCCCTGGGCAGCCTGGAGGCCAAACGGAGAGGGCAGGGAGGGAGTGGGGCACGCACCACATGGCCACGTGAAGTTTAAGGTCAATTATGTCTGCGTCTCGACATTTATGGCATTCCTGTTCTCAGGACCCCGAGGGAACCTGGAAATGTCAAAACATTGCTAAAACTGACCTTAAACTTTACATGCGAGTGGGACTGAGTCTTCTCCCTTTTCCTGGCTCCAGCCAGAAAATTGCTTTGGCTCCAGCAGAGGGAAAGGCAAATTTCAGCTGCTCCCTCCTTCCCCAGCCTTGCTCCCCGCGGTGATAAAGCCACCTCCAGAGACACAAAGCTGGCTCCACACGTTGGTCAGACTCGGGCTAGAACAAACCTCTTAACCCATCCCCAGATTCCTGTAATTGCTCTGTTCTTGCCTCACCCTTCTTTCCGACTGGGAAATCAAAAAACTTTTCCCCAGTAAGGAACGAAGCTGTCGCCGCATCGCATCCTGGAAGAGGGACCAGACTCTTGAGACCGAGGCAGAGAACTCGGATGTCCAGAGCCTCCCGGAGCCGAGCATCTCCGTCCTGCAGTCGCTTTCCCAGATTCCTGTCCCCAGTCCTGGCTGGAAATGCCATTCGGAGGGTTTGCACTTGGCTTCCGCCGAGCTCCCTCTGCTGATCGCCTTCCAAAAAGCATCTCAGACCCGCCTGCTCTTCAAGCGAGCACATCCCTTCCCGCCTCTGAGCGAGGACTGGGGCTCCTGGGTGATGCTGGGAGGGCGGTCTGGGGATCCTGTGGGATATCGGCCCGTGCCTGTTTGGGGAATGTGACCTTCTGCCAGAAGCTGGGGCTTTGTGGAGAGAGAGGGAAAGCCAAGGGCTGCAGCGATGCCAGAAACCTCGCTGTCACCGCCCGGGCTCTGTGCTGCTCCAGCTTTGCCCAGGACAAAACTTCTGGCGTGTTACAAGAGCAAGGATTTGACAAACAGCCGCTATTTCTGTTACTTCATTTTGTAGGAATTGCAGAAACCCAGAAGGATTTGGGTTGGAAGGGACCTTAAAGCCCATCCAGTGCCACCCCTGCCACGGGCAGGGACACCTTCCACCATCCCAGGGTGCTCCAAGCTCCATCCAACCTGGCCTTGGACACTTCCAGGGATGGGACATCCCCAAGTCACCCTTCCCCTCAGGGACAAGGAGAGCTGCTACCAGGCCGTGCCTGCACCCCCCCGTTAGATTTCAGATTCCCAATTTGTTGATCTGTTCAGTTTGTTCAGCTTGGCTCTTGCCAGGTCCCTGCAGGTACAGCCTGCCTCGCCGTGGGCTTTGGCTGGGCTGGGAATTCTCAGATTTTCCTTTGGAGATGAAGAGATGGGGGAAATGGAAAATCATTGTCTCTTACCCTGTCTTGATCCAGGACAGGTGGGACCACCTGGGCTACTCAGGGTTTTCAAACTGAGTCCTAAATCAGATTTCCCTGAGGGTTTCCCTACGTCTTCTCTACCTTCTTCCTGAATTTTCTTCTTGTGTGTCTATACCTGGAAAAGAAACCACTGGATGTGGTGATGTGAGTGAGGGAGGCAGACAGATAATTTGAGGAAAAAAGAAGGGAACAGGTTGAATTTTGAGAGGAAAAACTAAAGAGAGGTGAAAAAAAGAACGGGAGCTGTGCCCAAGCTGAAAACCCACCACTGGGAATAGGTGAGGATTGGGATGGGGCAACATCTCCGTCTTGCACAAGTGGAGGACCCCGGTGTGAGTGACCCCGCACCACAAAAATCTTGGGAATGAGCAGATTTGGGGATGAAAATGGGGATTCCAACATGAAAGCTGTATCCCACCAAAATATCGCACCCTGGCCTGGAGACCCGTCCTTGCTGGTGTGACTGGGATCGCCACCTACCCCCACCCCCAGCGCTGGAGGGAAGGTGTGAGGAAAGGGGGACTGGAGTGATTCCGTCACAGGGTGAGAGGATTCATCCCCTGCGGGAAATGTCACGGTTCGGAATCCGAAAGGAAAGCTGAAATGTCAAAACCTTTTGCAAAAGAGTGATTCCAGCAAATTACCTGTTTGGAGGTGGTGGAAAGGTGTCATTTGGAGTTGCTGTGATGACCCAAACCGCTGAGCTGTCTCTGAGCTTTGCCATCAAACACAGGTTTTTCATGTCCCTCTCCTTCCCTGAGAGCCCACCTGAATGCCCAGAGCCAAAAGAAAACTGCTGTGCATCAAATGGTGATGCTTCTCCAGAAAGAATTCATTTGTTTGGGATTTTTTTCTGGGAATTAAAGATGTTTAATGGTATTTTTTTTCCCCTGAATGTAGGGAATTGCTGTGCATCAAATGGTGAGGCTTCTCCAAAAGGGATTCATTTCTTTAGAATTTATTTCTGGGAATTAAAAATTCTTAATGGTATTTTTTTGTTCTCTGAATAAAAAAGAAATTGCATCGTGTGCTAATTGCCACTTGTTAAAAGCCCCCAAATGCTCTGTTCTGAGTAGCAATTTCTGATCAGATCCAATCGCCACTCTTTTGTCTTGAAATTTGTTATTAATTAACAGAATTGCAGATAAGACCTTTTCCATTGCCAGAAAACTGGCTTTTTTTTGGGTCTCACATTTTAAAAAGTTGGATATTTTAGTCCGCTTCTCGGGAAATTATGGGGGGAAAAAATAAAACGGAATCCAAATCTTCTCCTTTTTCAACAGTTATGGCTATGAGCAAGCAAGGCTCAGTCAGGTGAAAAATAAACGTCATTTTTTGAGGGGCTGGGTAGGGGGTTGTGTGTGTAGGGTGGTGGTTTGAGGTTCTTTCTCTACAACAGGATGATGGAGGTGTGTCTTCACTGGGAGTCTGAGCTTGGTTTGACCAAGGCAAAAAAACCCTCCCCATCCCCCCCCAAAATGACCTTTATTTTTCACCTGACCGAGCCTTGCTTGCTCATAACCATTAACTGTTGAAAAAGGAGATTTGGATTCTGTTTGGCTAGAGGGGAATAGCCTGGCACCTTTGCAGCCTGGTTTGTAGGGTGTGGCCCCATCTTTAGGTCCCTGATTTAGGGATTGAACCATGATCTCCTGTGTCCCAAACCAAGACCTCCACCTCATCCTCAGGAGACCTGGGCTTTGCCCTTCTCTCTGTGTGTGCCTCACTTTCCTGCCTCTGCCTGCTAATTCCAACCTCATGGAGGCATCCTGAAGTTTAATTAGCTGCAGGCAAAGCCCTCTGAGATTCTTGGAGGAGAGACGCAAGAGAAGCGGAAAGTATTAATTTAACATTATTAAAATAATTGGTTGGTGGCTGGCGAGCAGAGGGTGAGCACCAGCGGTGTTTATTCTTAATGGGAGACGAGGAGGAAATAACATTCCTCATGGTTCAGTGGTGGGAGCAGCTCCTCAGTGTTTGTGCTAATGGTTCTGGACAAAGCGGGACACTTGGAATTGTTACAGACACGGCTGGTAATGAAGCAGCGGCTGCTGTTAAAGACATCCAGAGGAGTGTCGTGTCTGCACCGCAATCAAAACAATTTCAGGGGTGGGAGATGCTCTTTTCGGTGCCTGAAGTGGAATGTGGTGCCACTGGGTGGGAGCTGCACATCACCTAATTAAGGCGTGACTAGCAGGGAATTAGGGAACGTGGCAGCGGAAAGCGATCTCGGCACACGGACACACTCGGAGTGCTGGAGGTGCAGGTATTTTATTAAAGCAAATTTGGCAGTAAAAGGGTGGGGTTTTTTTTCTGTATAAACCATAATAAACACACCAGGTGAGAGTCACAGGAGCTCCCGGGGCCCAAAGCAGACACTGAGTCTCACCAGAGACAGCAGAAATGATAAGTTGAGGTCGGGATATTTCATTATCCCTCCCTCAGCCCAGCTGCTGAGTGCAGGCAGCTGCCTTCCAGGGGACCACTTTTATGAGGCAGGCTCTTATGTCTGGAAGTACTCACTTATTAAAAGTCCCATTTGCCTTTATTTACAATTTGCTGAACTTATTTTTGGGGCTGCAATGTCCCCTCTGGGCAGATGCCTTCTGTGGCCCAGATCCTTTGTCACTTTTGTTTCTGAGTCTCAGCCTCTGCCACCGAGGGGTTTGAGGCTGGTGACAGAGGGAAGCACTTTCCTCTGCACATGTTGGAGCAATTTTCTCTGCTGTTTCTCCCTCTCTCTGGGGAGGGCAGAATGTTTTTGGCATTTTGGCAGAGGAAGGCTGGAGGGAGAAGGTTCCTTTATGTCAGGTATCTTTTTCTGCTCACCTGAATTGTAGGATCACAGAAGGATTTGGGTTGGAAGGGACATTAAAGACCATCCAGTTCCACCCCTGCCATGAGCAGGGACACCTTCCACCATCCCAGGGTGCTCCAAGCCCCATCCAACCTGGCCTTGGACACTGCCAGGGATCCAGGGGCAGCCACAGCTTCTCTGGGCACCCTCTGCCAGGGCCTCTCCACCCTCTGAGTAAAGAATTTATTCATAATATCCAGCCTAAATCTCCTTCCTTCAGGGTCATCCATCACAGGAAAACCCACAATGTTTTGCCTCTGGAGAACCTCAGTTGCAGGTGCTGGGCAGGCCCCTTGGGTGATGTGTGCACCCACAGGATGCTCCTGTTCAGGATGGATAAGGTGGTCAGGGGAGAGGAGATGGGGCAAACCACAGGCAAAAGGCTCTGCAGGAGAGCCCCCATCACTCCTCTCTGCGTGCACAAACCTGCCAAACCCACTGGCAGGCGGCTCCATCCCTTTAGACGGGATTGCTGGAGCAGCTGTGGTCACTCACCTGGGGTGACTTTTGCTGCTGTGATGGTGACCCCAGAGTCTGAACCGTGACCCAGAGCCCAGCTCGGCATGGTCCAGCTCAGCAGGACTCCCCCACCACTGGACTCGAGCACCAGGGACAGGTATTTAAGGCTTTTCCAACTGAGGAATTGCATTGAAAAAGTCAGACAGTCAAAGCCAAAAATTAGGAAGCGGCAGAATTGAGGTCACCGTGGAAAAAAGGAATAATAACCTGTGATCCTGTAATTAAAGTCCAGCTTGCAGCATGTGAGTGCAGGGAGCAGATTTGGAAGTACAGAAGCTGCTTTCAGTCTGGCAGCCCCTAATTCCTGAGACCCTGACACAGCAGCCTTAACATTATATTAAACCCAGGCTTAGTTTGGTTTGGTTTTTCATAAACTCGTTATTTGGATGACGTTATTTTCACCTTATGCCAGATATTAAGGCTGCAAGGGACACCAATCTAATATAGAGTGAGGTTTTGGTCTGAAAAGTTACATGTTTTGAATGTGTAAGAGCAAGGTAAGATGTGGATTATTATATTCCTGCTCAGTGGTGGGATTGGGAATACAAACCACATTCCTGGATGCTTAATCTGTATCCATAGATTCGAACTGAGCCTGGATATCTGCCTGTTTAATTTTAGAAAATCCAGATATTTCTGTTGTGCTGCAGCTGAGGGAAATAAATGGGAGGCAACAGAACATCTTGAAGAATTTGGGCACTTGTGTTTTGCTTCTGAACCCAAAGAGGTTTCCCTTCCAAGCTATTCCCAGGAGAGGAGTTCCCACACCCTGTGGAGCTTTAATGGGATTGCTGTGGCTGTTTGTTTTATGGAAGTGCTTGGAAAAATCTCAGGTCAGCATTTTGCCTTTCGGCCTCCAAGCCACCATAGGGGACTTACTTAGAGTTTTGTGGGTATTTAACGGGCTATTGGTCCAACCCTCTGGAGAGTGCCCGTTTAAAATTCCTGATCCAGCGTGTGGCAGTGCCAGAGGAGATTTGACGGGATGAGGGCTCCTGGGGAACGGGGAGCAGGAGCTGCAGTGCTGCTTTTGCTCTCTCAAACCTGCAAAGTATGTTGAGAAGGGCCAAAATCTCCCTTTATGGATCCTGCCTTTGGAAATACAAAACTTTCCTCTGCCAGAAAGACGGAGAAATTGGAGTTGGGGTTTTTGCTTTATGTAGAGCCAGTCACTAGAGAAAAGCCAAGCCCTAAAGTTTTAGGCCGCCCCAAGCTTTGTAACATTAGGATTAACCATATATTGAGGTTTTTGCATGTGTTTCCGTGGATCCTCATCTGCAAATCCCCACGCACAAGGGTGCAGTCTCTGCTCCGAGGAGTAGGGATGCTGAGGGGTGATCTTGGAGCCCCAGCAGCCCCCAGGTTCTCTCACAAGTGAGGCTCTGAAGTCTGGGAGCGGGTGAATAATTTAACATCCACGCTCAGTCTTTATAGCTGGTTTTAATGGGGGGTAATAGCACTGCTAATAACAAAATCCATTGAAGACACCCTGTGCAAGTCCATAACATTAACTTAATGGCAGGAGGTAATTGGCATGCAGCCGGAGCTGTCCTTTTGGATTAACCCTGTGGATTTCCAGGCAGACACCTTCCTCGGAGCAGTGGCCTTGGCAGCGGGTGTGGAGCAAAATACAGATGTGGTTTATGTTAAGCAGGTGCAGATCTGGGTGGAAACGGGGCAAACAGCCCCCAATCCGCTCTTGTGGGCTGTGTTTGCACCACACAGGTGAGATCAGGGGTGGTGATGGCACTGAAAGCATCAGTGATTAGCGGGTGGTGTGAACTTCATGGGCTCCTGCGTGCACCCACAGCTCTCACCGGGCTGTCACTTATTGGGAGCACCCGGATTTTTAAGATTCAACCCTTGGCACTTCTGGTCAGGCATTTTCAAACCAGATGCAAAACCTCCTTAGTCTGCAGGGGCAGCTGCCTGGGGGGGTGGCCCTGTCCCAGCGGTGAGGTACCAGCAGCCCAGAGGCACCACGGGTGTGCAGTGTTCTCAGGAGGGACAAAAAACATGGGCTGTGCCCAGCTTCTCTACAAAGACAGCCCTGCCTGAGGTGTCCCACAGCCCTTGGACGGGAGAGTTTTAAGGGCTGGGGGTTTGGCCAAGGGAAGGTTGTGCCAAACCTGCTGTGTGGGTGGAGAGACAGAGAATCTCTGCAGCTGGGATGGGCCTTTCACCCACCGCCCTCCCTCCTCTTACAGGTTCCTTGCAACTCCCCAGCCTGCCTGAGCAACCCCACAGCTGCTGGCACTGGAAATATGCTCTCAGGCACGTGATGGGGCTCTTGGGAATGTCCTGTGCAGAGCCAGGAGTTGGACTCGATGATCCTTGTGGGATATCCTCCGTGATTCCGTGAGCTGGAGCGCGCCAGGGCACGAGTGTGGTTTTCCACTTGCGCCGTCCCAAAGAGCACAGAGCTGACTTTCTATCCACAACAACCGCTGCTCCCACATCCCAGAGGTGTCCCCACCCTGCCAGCCCGGCTCTGCGCTCACTCTGTCCCTGTCTGTTCCTGTTTCCCCAGCTGCACGAGGAAGGAGCGGTGCGAGCGCTCCAGCGAGCCGCGGAGATTCGCCTCGGAGATGAAGCAGTGCGTCCGCCTCACCGTGCACCCCAACAACATCTCTGTCTCCCAGTACAACGTCCTGGTGAGCAATGCCCACCCCTGCCCCTCTCCTCGGGTTTGGCCTGCCCGTGTCACAGTGTGACAGACCCAGGGATTCAGCAGCAGTGGGAAGGAGCGGCGGCAAGAGGTTCTCCAGACTCCGTTAACTTCCCCAGCACCTTCCCTGGCACAGGGAAAGATTTGCCACAGGAGGGCATTTTGGCATTGGTTATCCCATGTCTAAAAGTCTAGAAATGGACTAGGAAGGGTCTTCCTTGTTGTTTTTGAGGGCAGGTGTGAAGGGTCTCTGTGTCCTGCAAGTGTTGCGCACTGCCCTGGGAGAGGAATTAATTAAAAACTTTAGCCAGGGGACATTTTCATGGTTAGAAATTGCATTCTAGAAGAAAGCCAAGTGAAGGATAATATGAAATATTTCAGTGAACTCTAAATTCCCATAATCTTGGATGGAAATACCTTCTTCTAAGCCCCCTGGAGCTCCATGCTGCTCCAGCACTGGGCATGCAGAGCAGAGAGGCAGGATGCTGTGCAGAGGAACCCAAGGCTCCCAGGCTTCCTGCTGTCTCTTGTGACCTTCCACAGCACAAGGTTTAACCTTTCTGGCCTCGAGCTGCTGTCAGTAGCCAAAGAAACCACACAACGAGTGCTGGCAGAGCAGCAGATGATCCTGATCATTGCTGGGCTCGAGGCAGGAAACCTCTGCTGAGGATCTGACCAGTTTGTGGTTTCTCTCCTGACTCGTGGCAGCAGTGCCAGATGCGGTGAGATCCCAACACGCTCCAAGAAGGAGGCAGACACCCATTTCTCTCAGACTGCCAGTGCTCTGTCTTTTTGACCGTGCCAGTTTGGGCTGCAATTAAGTAGGTAACCCAGGCCCTAAAAGCTCCATCTCTAGACAAGCTGGTCATTAGCCCCACACCCTGAAAGGCCCAAATGGAACTGCTCAGGTTGCAGCTGCCAGGCTCCTTCCAGGTGACAGGGTTGGATTTCTCCAGGGATAATGAAATCAGCCTTTCAAAGCCTGCATGTCCAATCATTGCTGCTTTGTTTCAGCCTCTTAACTTTGCTGTGACTTTACTTTCCCCAGGCTTCAAACAAAACTGATCTGAGACATCTTAGGTTCTTTGTTCTTCTGGGAGTTCAAGGTTTCTTTTCCGTATTCTCTCAGTAGCTGTTGAATTCTTTCATGTTGGAATAAATCCTGGGGGACTGGCTGGCTCAGGGTGACTGGAAATGATGACAGAATAAGAGACCTTTACTTCTGGGTTTCTCCCCGGGTGAGTCAGCCCAGAGCTGCTGGGATCAGGAGCTGCCATCATCTGTTACCCAACAATCTGCATGGGCATTCTGAGGGGAGTCTCAGCCCAGTCCCAGCTAAACTGGTGACCCAGCTCATCCACTCACCAGAGGCAAGCCAGGAGGGGAACAGAGGGTTGGTGGTGTCCTTAGCAAATCTCACTTGAGTTCTAGCAAAGGGTCAGTGGCAGTGAGTTCTTGCCCGTGGAGGCAGAGCAGGTGTTTGTGTGGTCAGCCAAGCTTTTAAATTTTGGGCACTGACAGGGTCTTGGAAAGTTTTACCTGAGTCGGTTTGAGCCCAGGGCTGCTGCTCTGGGCTCTCTGAGAAGAGCTGCTTGCTGGGGGATGGCTCCCTGCTTTCCATGCTTCCCCAGGCATGTGGGATGTAGGACTTCTTGTCTGCTCAGGGCGTGTGCTGGCGCATGGAATTTGTGGCCAAGCGCTGCTCTGCCCACCAGTGTCACCTTCTGCGTGGCACAGCTTCCTCCTGCACCATCCGTGCCCAGAGGGAGATTTGTTAAGGAGAGCAGATTCCCCTTCTCCATTGCTAGCAGGGAGAATGTGTTCAGCCTCAGTGCCAAATCCACCCAGATAACCAAAGCTTTTTGCTACTCCCCATCCGAGACAAAAAAATCTCCTTTCCCATGGCCCAAAAATGATCCTGCTCCCACAAAGGCTTAATGGCAGCCAGGGCTGAGGCCTCTCTGCTCAGCCCTTCTCCCTGCTGGTGCTTAGTGTGGAGAAGCAGCTCCAACCATTCCCTAAGTGAGTAAAACACAGTGAGCGGGAGCCCTGAGCGCTGCGTCACGTTCTCATCTTGTCCTGCTTTGTCACCTGGACTGACCCCTGCTCTTTGTGCTGGTAGAAGCAACACCTCAGCATGCACCTGTGTCTCCTTTCAGTGGCTGTCACCTCAGAGGGGGCCTCAGCCAGCTCGGGGAGGAGGCAAGTGGGGAGAGCATCTGCATTTGTGCCTGTGCCGAGTGGTTGGCTCCAGCGTTTGGTCACAAAAACACTAAATTTACTCCAGTTACCAGGGGCTAGGGGTCCCCTGGGGTGCTCCTCTGTGTTCAGGCATGACCTGGTGAGTTGAGCAGGACCCTCAGTGATGGAGAGCCATGGGGCAGGACCTTTGTTGTTCTGGGAAGTTGGCAGCGGGACTGTTCTCCTCTAAAGCATGGACATGGTGGAAACCGGCCCTGAAACTCCTTTTCCCGTGACCACGTGCCCAGAGGGTGTTGTGAACTCTAAAAACACGGGCAATTCCTCCTTCACGGCTTTTTTTTAATGTATGGAACCCCAGGATAGCACGAGGAGCCGACTGGTTCTTCAGTGGGATGGGCAGGAGAGGTTTCTGTGCCTGTAGAGACAGGGGGTTTTTTTGTGGTGGACTGAAGGCTGTAACTAGACTCTCCTCACACAGGAACTTGGGGACAGAGTGCTCCCCCCTGCTGGTGCTGGCAGAGCAGGCCGTAGAGAGTTAGACTGGAGCGCTCCAGTTTCTCTGGAGTCTGCAGAGTGCCTCTTGTGAGTAGCAGTCACCTTCCTCAGAAACCGCGGGCCCGGGCGGCCGCCACGGCCCCGGAACCCACGGCTGGCTCCAAAGACTCCCCGCCTAACCTGACACCTGCATGACGGACAGCGAGCACTCCCTCCCCTGCACTGACCCAGCCAGCACTGGGACGGGTGTCCCTGCACAGCCACCCGCCACCCGTGCCAGCATCAGCGCCTCGTGCCCTCCCCTCCTCACTCGTCCCTCTCCCGAGCCGCTGCTTTCTGCTGAAGGAGGATGCTCTCTCTAGCAAGAGGCTCTTTGTCCGACCTCTCCAGTGTAATTCTCTCCTGCTGGCCAGGCTCTGTTGTTTGACTGAGTGTTCTCTCTTTTCTCTTTTTCCTGTTTTTCCCTCTGTCTCCCTCCGCCTTTGCTTGCAGCTGGTCTTGGAGACCTACAACGTCCCCGAGCTGTCAGCAGGAGTCAACTGCACCTTCGAGGACCTCTCGGAGATGGATGGGTTGGTGGTGGGCAGCCAGATCCAGTGCATCTCTCCAGCTGCCAAGGAGGTGCCCCAGATCATCACAGAGAATGGTGAGTACCCCGCAGCTCCTCCACCTGCACCTCTCCCTCCCACCCTCACCCCACACCCCCACGTCTCTCTGCGTCCTCACAAAGCAGGATTTGGCTCCTGAGAGCCTGAGGCCGGAGTGTGGAAAGCCCTGGGAGCAGGAGGGATGCTGGAGCTGCGCAGCAGCACCTCATGGCACGAGCTGTGTGAATGTGAGAGAGTTTCTGTGGGCACAGGAGCGCGAGGGCTGAGCTGCAACCCCAGCACCTGCGCCAAGGTGCTCGTCTGTGTGACACGAGGTGTTTGCAGGCTGCCACCGAGTGGCAGCTGCGCACATCCAGCAAAGACAAGACATGGATGTGGGATATTCTCTCTCCTTTTGTCCAGGCTGGTGTTACACACCCAGCGTTCCAGGCTCTCAACACATCCCATCCCGTGTAGCAGCCAGAAATCCCTGCAGATCTCGACAGTCCTGTCTGTAATTTCACCCTCCTCTGCCCAGATTTAGGTCTGTGTGCTCAGCTCCCTGCCTCAGTTCCTGGCCTTTACTGCCTTCAGCTCTTCCAGGTTTGCTTCTGGCTCCTTCTCCTAAAGTGGTCCAGCACAGAAAAATACCTTGTCTCCAAGGATGCTCACCCATCCACAACTTCCTGCACTTTTTTCTTTCCAACAAACCTTCTGGGTGATTTCAAGAACACCTGTGGCTCTTTACAGGGACTTACCATAAAAACCTTGACCCTGCTGATCACCCCATGAGACATGTAGAGGCCACTTCCAATTTTTGTCCTTGGCTTCCTGTGAAAATTTGCTCTAAAATTTGCCTCTGGGGATCCTCAGATGGCAGAAAATGAGGTGAGGTGAGCTGTCACCGTCATCTCTGCTGCGCACAGCTGCGTGTGCTCCCCACTGCAGTCCCAGGAGGGTGTCACCCCTTTTGAGTCCCGCTGAGTTATCAGTCGTGTTTGCTTACCAAGACAGGTGATGGAAACTCTTTCCTCGGTATGGACATCTGTCCCAGGCCAGGCTGTCATCAACCAGCAAACAAAAATAGCAGTGGAAGGTAGAGACAGGACAAGAGAGAGAGATTTACCTGCAGTGTGGCTTTCAGGGCACCTGCAGCTTTTATCAGCTTCAGAGCTGCTGCTCTGCACCTCTGCAAAGACCGAGTCCTCCCTGCAGTGCCAGAGGCTGGATCTGAATCAGAGGATGTGTGATATCACACCTGGGGCCATGCAGTCCTCACATCCTGGTTTAAAACACGTGCAAGACGCTGGCAAAGTCATTAAATATGGCAGAGCAGACGGGCAGCGGAGCTGAGCACTGGCACAAGATGTGTTCAGTGAAGTGTAGGGGGTGTGTGTGCCCCAAGGTGGGTGAGTGAGCACGAGGTGCTCGTTGTGACCCATTGTCAAGTTTGCTTTGGCCTCACTGATTAATGAATCTTTCAGGTGAGGAGGGAAATAATAAAATTATGGGATGGTTTAGTTTGGAAGGGCCTGAAAGAATGTCTCATTCCAACCCCGTGTCATGGGCAGGGACACCTCCCACTATCCCAGGGTGCTCCAAGTGCTGTCCAGCCTGGCCTTGGACACTTCCAGGGATCCAGGGGCAGCCACAGCTTCTATGGGCAACCTGTGCCAGGGCCTCCCCACCCTCACAGGGAAGAATTTCCTCCTAATATCTAATTTAAATCTGCCCTCCTTCAGCTTAAGGCCATTCTCCCTTATCCTATTACTCCATCACCCCATAGGAGTTGGAGCTGTACCTGTTGGAGAACTGGGCTCTGGAAGGATTTTATAACACTTTTGACATCTACTGAGGACAGCCCAGCCAAGGTGCTGCAGGACAGCTCCAGGTTCAGGCTGGTGGCCTGGCCAGCAGGGCTAACAGAGCAATCACACCCTCAGGTGTCTATTTTTCCCCCCAGGTGACCATCACATTGTCCAGCTTCAGCTCAAGTCCAAGGAAACGGGGATGACCTTTGCCAGCACCAGCTTCGTCTTCTACAACTGCAGCGTCCACAACTCGTACGTGCCTTTCCTTTGGTGCCAGTTTCTCGTGGGCACGTGTCCCTCAGGAAGGTGTTAAAGTGTGGAGGTGACCAGGGGCTGGGCTCACTTGTGTGGTGGGTGCCTTCTGAGATGACCTAGAGTGTGGGGACCATTTGTTGTGCCGGCAGTGCACCAAGTTAGGAGCAATTTGCCACAGAACTGAGTCAAAACCGAACCGTGCCCTCAGCACATCTTCCCTTATCTTCCTGTTCATCTTTTTTTGTGGATGTTTGTCTCCTCAAACGCATCTCCAACCCTCATCCATGCTGCCAGTCTCACCAGTAGCCTGCCCCTGGTGGTTAATATGGACTTGGACCCTCCAGTCTGGAAAAGTAATGCTTGTGGTTCCTGCAGGATATGAAGTGAACCCAGCTGATTCCCTCAAGACCACATAATCCACGGTGTGAGCTCCTTCCCTGCCTCGCACCCCATTTTCCTGGGGTTTAGCTGCCACCCAGGGCTGCTCAGGAGCTGCCCCAGCGGAGCAGATCCGCAAATCCCCGCAGAAAGATGCCCTTGCAGCGGGTTGAGCCACCCCCGAGCAAGGCTGAGCGCCTCTGTCCCCACCACTGAGCCGTCAGAAGTGCCAAAAGCAGATAATTACTGCGGCTCAGCAATTCACAAGGAAAGGCAAATCCTGTTTCCGTGTTCCTGCTGCTTTGACAAACAGTGTCAGAAAGCAAGTGTTGGGTGGGGGGGGAGAGCGGGAGAGATGGTGCTGTTAAATATTTATGGCGTGTTTTGGTTTCTTACTTGACAAACTATAATACGCTATCCATTTTTAATTCGATGTATCAGAGCAGGCACTTGTTACCAGTTTGAAGAATAAGTTGCCGTACCAGAGCTGAGAGTGGATTGGGGTGGAGCAAGATTTCACAGAGGCAGGGGAGAGGGGGGTGTGGCTGCCTGTTGGGCTCACACAGGAGCTCTGGAGCTATGTTTTCCTCTCCTGCCCATTAAAAACCCACTGGCACATAAGGACCAGGAAAATTCACTTCCCTGAAGTCTCCTCCAGGTACCCTCCAGGTGCTGCAGCTGCACAGAATCATAAAATTGTTAAGGTTGGAAAAGCCCTCTAAGAACACCAAGCCCAACCATCAACCAGCACCACCGCCATGGTCACCATTAAACCTTGTCCCCAGGTGCCACCTCCACATGCTTTTTAACACTTCCAGGGATGGAGGCTCCACCACTGCCCTGGGCAGCCTGTTCCAGTGCTTTACAGCCCTTTCCATGAAAAAAAAAATTTCCTCATATCCAATCTAAACCTCCCCTGGCCCAGCCTGAGGCCGTTCCCTCTCCTCCTGTCCCTGTTCCCTGCGAGCAGAGCCCGACCCCCCCCGGCTGCCCCCTCCTGTCAGGGAGTTGTGCAGAGCCACAAGGTCCCCCCTGAGCCTCCTTTTCTCCAGGCTGAGCCCCTTTCCCAGCTCCCTCAGCCGCTCCTGGGGCTCCAGCCCCTTCCCAGCTCCGCTCCCTTCCCTGGACACGCAGCAGCCCCTCAGTGTCTTTGACATGAAGGTCTCCAGAGTTTGAATGACCAGGATGGTGCAGAGGGCTGGGTTTGGTTGCTGCTGAGCAGACATCATGTTAAATTTAAAGAAAAGTGTGATGTAGGTCCAAGTCAGTGCTGTGACACAGCCAGGGGAGGTGTTTGCAGCTCTGGCTCTGCACAGCCCCCGGGGCACAGGAGAACCAAACCTTGTAAGATGGAGGGAGTGGCTCTTTCCTGCACCCAGAGTGGGTGATGCCCTAAATATGCCCTCTGCCTCCCAGGTACCTGCTCCAGTAGTCTTTACTTCTCTTCTGAGATGAAAAAAATGACAATCTGGTTAATATATTTGCAGGAACCTCATCACCCTGATCAGAACTCACACCAATAAACCTGTGGGACACAGGAGGAGGACATTCCCTGCTTCATCTTTGGTTTTCTGGCTTTGGTACATCCCAGTTTGTCTCTGGCCTCTGAGCCATGTGTGGGAGAATTAACCAGATGGGATTGTTGGTGCCCAGGGCAACCAAAATACAATAAATATTTATTATTCCTCTAGCTGCAGTTATATGAATGCAATCTAAATTATTTAACCACATGAGGTATTTGAGATGCCAGTGACAACCAGCTCAGGCCAGGGCATCCTGCTGGTGTTGGGTCAGTGCAAAGCCCACATCCTCCTGCAAAAGCGATGTTTTCCAGGCTGTATTTCCCTCTGGGAAGGGCTGTCCACTGCTCGCTGGCCCAGTGACTGCTCTCTGTCTGTGTTTCCAGGTGCCTGTCGTGCGTGGAGAGCCCTTACCGGTGTCACTGGTGCAAGTACCGCCACGTGTGCACCCACGACCCCAGCTCCTGCTCCTTCCAGGAGGGACGAGTCAAGATGCCCGAGGTAGGCAGGGGCACAGGGATTGTGTCACACGTCCGGGATGCTCAGGGCTGATGTCACCTTGTCTGTCCAGGAAGCCTTCTCCACCTCCAGCCCCACCCTTTCCCTCCTCTGCTTGCCCTGCCCTCTCCCTCTGCAGGGGTCTCCTCTCCCTTTCTGCTCTGCCAGACCCCCAGGGACCTTCTCCCTCCCTCCTGTGCACCACAGGGATTGTGTGACCTCAGAAAGTCATCACAAACTCCTGGCACTGAAGGTCTGGGAGGGATGGAAACACTGCTCGTGCGTCTCCTCCAGGAGAGAAGGAGGTTACCTACCCCAGGCTGCTGAGACCTGGGGAGGATTTAGGGCTTTGCCCACGGAGTCAGTAGATTCCAGCTGTGTTTGGGACACCTCTGGGGCTTTGTGGGTTTGGTGCCTAATGGCAAGTGCATCCAGCTGCCTCCAGATGAGGCCAGGGGATGCCTCGTTGGCACTGACTGAGCTGAACTGGAGCTTGGGGCTTGATACAGAGCTGCAAATGCTGCCTGGCTGGTGTTGTAACCGAGGAGCCCTTGAAGGCGAGTGGAGCTCAGGAGAATACAAGCATGAAGCCTCTTAATTCCCTCCTGGTCCCACATGAAGTGTCTTCATTCTCCTGTGACATCCCCATTCCCTCCCACCCCTTCTGTAAACCTGGCTGAGCTGTCACATCTGTGCTGGTTGAGATGTCCTGCATCAGATGTCCTGACCTGCTGTGGCACTGGGAAAAGCCATAAATACTCGTGAGTTCTCCACCTACCAGGGTTCAGGATTTTCTGTAAAACTCCTGGAAAACATGCTGAGGAGCTGGAGGGTTTGATGCCCTGAGCTTGGTGGTGAAGGGGGAGGAAAGGCACCCAGGGTTATCCCAACCAGAGGGGCCCTACTCCCTCTTATGGAGCCTTGTCACACTTGGGCCAGTCCTGCTGGCCACAAGTTTCTGTCCCTTCTGCTCCAGGCACTGTAGGAACCTCATTTTCTTGCTGGGTGGGATCCCCTGGGACACTTTATCTCAGTTTCCGGCAGAGCAATGTCACCACCACCACCACCACTGCTCTCCTCTGGTGTCCCTCATGTACCAAGGACCCACCTTCCCAGCTCCCACCTCTCCTCTCCTCCAGTCCCCCGCCCAAAGTGAGATACCTACAAACCTCAGTGCATCTCCTGATCCCCCAGGAAGGAGATGATGAGAATTATCCCAGTTTCTCAGGGAAGGGACAGGGGATGGCACAGCCACTGGTCTTTACTTCATCCCCTCCAGGGTGTTGCTCTGCAGAACTGGGGAGGAGGCAGAAACTCATCAAATGCTGCCTGTTTTATCTTTATCACCTCTCTTCTAGTTCTGTTTCTGAAAGATGTCCCCTTCAGGAGACAGCTCCATTCTGGGGGGCTTTGTCTGTCACTAGAGTTTGCTCTTTGTCCCTTCTACCCCCTTTAACAGAGAATTTCCTGCTAAGCTTTGTGTGCTCAGCAGTACCTTAGCAGTACTTTCTGATCTTGCAAAAGGAGATTTTCATGGCAGCAGGAAGAGGCACAAACCTGACCTTGGAAAACCAAAACTGATCTACAGGGCAACGACAGCATCATGCAGCACATGGATGTTACACTGGGCATTGCTAATGGGGGCTGCAGAATTTTTTTGCCTTCTCTGGGCACAAACGGGATCTCATTCCCCTGGGATAAAACATTTGGAATCATCTGCTAAGCACAGGAGCTGGTTCTGCAGTCTGCTGCACAGAGGAAGAACTGGAATGACAAGATCTGCAAGGATAAAGGCTTTGCAACCCCCAAAACTTTCAGGGCTTGCTTTGTGCCCAGCAGTGTGAGAAATGCCCTGCAGCTTCAGGGCCCTTCTCGTTCCATCTGAGTGTTTGTGGCTCTCAAGGGCTGGGCAGGGATGGCATCACAAGTGCACTCTGACAAACAGATTTACAGTCACTCTGTGGCCAGAAAAGGGTTGCTTTTTTGGGTTTTTTTTTGTCAAATGGCACTTTGAACAAACGTCTATCTCCCACACTTCTCTTGAAAAGCCATCTTCTCACTGACTCACTGCTCTCACTGAAACTTCCACTGCCTATTTTTTACTGTCACCTGTAATTCTGTCATTTTCTGTCCTCTGCACTTGCCTGTTGGTTGAGTGGGTTCTCTGAACAATAGAAACCATTCAGTACCTTGAAGAAGCCAAGCCTGGCTCCTCTTTGCCAGCCCAGACCTTCACCTGGTTCCTGGTGGTGCAGCTTGACTCACGAGGTTGTCAGGCCCCAGGTCTGTTCCCATCTCCAGCAGTACTCGAAGTGTACCCTCCTCTTGAGCAGCTCTGTTTTTACTGACCTCTTGTAGCAGGCTTAGGGGGTTTCAGAGATGCAGCCACAAGCCAGTCCAGAGAGAGAATGAATCTTTATTTTTGTTACAACACCATAACATAAGTGAAAAATACTAGATATGAGATTATTTACAAAAAACCTATCTTAACTGTTTACATAGCTTGCATAGCAAAGTAAAAGTTTCCCACAGAAATGAAGGAGATAGAAAAAATCCTCTACCCAGGAGCTTTTTAGTATCCACAACCTCTCATCTGCATTCTCCTTTCAATCCTTTCCTCTACCAGCATGCAGAGCCCTGGAGGATGAGGAGAGGGAAGGCCTTGCCACCACCCAGGCGTGAGTACCTGATAAGCTGGTAAACCCTGAGGAGGTGCTGTTGGGAAGCGTGGGGTGGTTGGACCATCCCATTTGCTGAGCAGATTAACTTGGGCACCTTCCCAAAGCAAATACTGGTGTTCCTCTGTCACATGGACCCGTGCCAGAAGCTCCCTCCCTCTGGAATCATCTCTGCTGGCACACCAAGCCTTCACCCTCCCCCTCACCATGGCCTTCACCTTCTCTTGCTACGCCCACCCTCAGGTGGTTTTTTATTCTCTGTTTGCCTGTACAACATCTTGCCATCCTGTGGGAAGAGGCTTCCCGCTCTCCAGCTGGCCTGGGCTGCCAGTGGGCTCGTTGGGCTGGCACCCCTCAGCCCTGGGCCAGTCTGGAGTGCTCTGAAAGGAAGGTTGTGCCCTTGTGTCCTCCTGACTCCATCATTTCCTTAGGATACCTCACGAGTTTCTGGACTCCCACAAGCTCAGCCTTTCATTTAGGCTTTATTCACGTTCTCTGAGAGGATCTTGGGGTTTTTGTTCATATTTCCTTTTAGTTATGAGTTGCTGATTAGTGCAGGATGCTGGATGAATTTTGGACTGATCCAGAGGNTTCCTTAGGATACCTCACAAGTTTCTGGACTCCCACAAGCTCAGCCTTTCATTTAGGCTTTATTCACGTTCTCTGAGAGGATCTTGGGGTTTTTGTTCATATTTCCTTTTAGTTATGAGTTGCTGATTAGTGCAGGATGCTGGATGAATTTTGGACTGATCCAGAGGGAGAGCAGAAAGGCTTTGGCTGCAACCCACATTGTCCAGAAAATGCTGTTAGCTGCCATCCAAGGGGAGCCTTGGAACTGCCTCACGGATAGCTGGGACCAGCCAGCCCCAGGCTGGGAATGGCAAAACAACCAGAGGCGGAGAAAGGACAGAAAGTGCCTGTTCCCTCACCATCAGCACTGAGATATGACTTCCTTACCTGCCACTTGTCAGGTGAATCAGTTCTGTCTGTAACAGATCTGGATCAGCCACTCTGGGAGCCTTGGGAAAGCCCATGTTTGCTCCAGTGACGAGCTCCAGCTTAGACATAAAGCAGGAGTATTTATGGTTGTGGCACTGATCTTAATCACAGAGGGTTCATGATGTCCCCGGATGATTTGTGGAAGAAATACTTCACCTGGGCGTGTAATTTCCCTTTACAGCAGGTTTTTGAAAGCCAGACCCACTCGCTTGAAATATACTGAGTGACTTCTCGCTTTAGAAAGGGGAGCTGATATTATTGTTACTGAGGCAGGAAGGGAAAGCACGAGGGAAAAAAGGACATTTCAGTACTGAAGTGCGTTGTTATTGCTGCTGCTGTTGTTCTTCTCAAAGAGCTGATGGCAAAAGGGGAGAGAATGAGTCTCAGAGATAGAAGGGAGTGGGCTTTTTGGGCTTTTTCTTTGCCATCCTGTCTCTGCTTCAGAGTCTGGGCACAAACCATTGCATTGCAGGTCCACACACTGAAATCAACCCTTCCCTGACACAATCACTAAGCAAGAGAACTCAGCCACTTCTTTCTGTAAATGGGCAAGACAGTCAGCAAGAACTGGGGGAAACTGAGGCAAGAGGTGTAAAACAATTGATCTGAGGGTCTCCAGTGTGACAGAGGCTGTAGAAACAACGCCTGTCTCCTGGTATCAATTACCCAGTGCTGGTTGTGTTATCTGTCTTGTCTCCATGCAGATCTGCTCTGATCCAGGGAGTAGTTTTCATGTCACTGTTTCCGTACAAGGATGGGATGCTGGGGTAGCCTGCCTGAGTTGACGGGATAAAGGAATAAATCTTTTATTTGTGCCTTTTTCTCCAAGATGAACATTATCTTGTTCCAGGCCTTGCAAGGATTGTAGCTTCGTGTAGGGGAAAAAGAGAGGGAAAAATGGCAAAAGCCAAAAGCAAGCCTAGATAACAAATCTATTATTCACCAGGTTTAACAGATACATAATCATTTAATTACCTTGAAGGAGGTTTTCATCTTTCCTTGCTCAGCCGACACGTGCGTGCGCGTGTTTTTCTTCCTCCCCCAAACAAGCCTTTCATGAAAAGGATTTTCATCTGCTGCCTAAAAAGGGAAGAGAAGAAAAGATCTCGCACTGAGGTGTTTTATGTCGAGTTGTGCGTGCTAATGACAGCAAAGCCCACACAAAAGGAACAACTGCTGCAAATATTCATTTGTCAGGAGCGATGGGGAGCCCTCCGAGCCACACTCTAGAGAGCACCTGCCGAGGAGAAGAGCACGGCTTTGCCCAGGGTTTGCTCCTGCCCCGTGCCAAACCAAGAGCTGTCCTGGTGGCCTCCACCATCAGCTGACTGATTCAGCTCTGCCTGGCTGCTGGTCCTGCTTGGGAAGGTGTTTGTTGGGAAACAGGGGAAGGAAGAGGGGAAAAAAGAAGGTGGAGAGTGATGATGACAGCTCAAGCTGAACTGATGGACATCTAAGAGGCATTTGGATAATGTCCTTAATAACAGGCTTTAAATTTTGGTCAGCCCTCAGGTGGTCAGGCAGTTGGGCAGGATGGTGGCTGTAGGTCCCTTTGAGCTGAAAATACAGTATTTTATTCTTTTCTGCTCTATTAGGTCCCTTTGAACTGAAAATATTCTATTCTATTCTGTTCTATTCTATTCTATTCTATTCTTCCATTCCATTCCATTCCATTCCATTCCATTCCATTCCATTCCATTCCATTCCATTCTGTTCTACTCCATTCCATTCCATCCTATCCTAATTTATTTGTATTAATGCCCATGTCTCCCCATCATGGACTTCACAGTAAACCCAGCAGTGCCTTCCCCATCCTGCTGCTCCCTCTCAGTGTGACTCAGAGAGGACTTTGCCCCAAGGTCTCCAAAACCCAGACAGGTTTTCAGGACCTCCAAATATCCCATTTTGTCCCCTTTTCAAGGTGCAGAAGGAAGTCCCAGCACCCACCTGCTCCCAAAATGCACCCCAGTGAACTGGGTGGCTGCACTGGGGAGGGGACAGAGGGCCTGCTGGGCCATCGGGTGAGCGTGGACAACTCCTCGCTCCCGTGCATCAAAAACCCTTCTGGTGATGCATCTTCAGCTGTTGCTGTGGCAACTGCTCTGTTTCCATCCCTCTCCTCCTTCCAGCTTCACTTAACCTATCTAGAGAGGCGACTGCTGGAAGCCTCGGCGCGGGGAGAGGAGAAAACCCATCCCTGCTCGAAAGAACGCGCCTCTCCTTTCTCAGGGGCTGCAATGGCAGTTCCAGCATGGCCAATCCCAGAGCTCCAAACCCTCTCCTGGCTTGTCAAGTATCCCCTCACTTCTCCTGGCACCTGTCTATCATTAAGGGGAGGGTGTGAGGTGGAGTTTCTATGGCAACTGCAGGCTGCCTTCCCGTGCTGTGAGCAGGCAGGGGCACCGGCAGCCACCCCACGCAGGTGGGATCTGCACACATTTCGTGGCACCTGCAGCACAGGGGGTTGGTGTTTAGCATCTATTTCACTCCTAGAAGAGTTTACAAGCGCGTGGGGTGGAGTTCAGTCTGCTCTGCACCATGTCCAGAGGAGGCAGAGGTAATCCAGGAGGGGGCTGCAGCTGATGGTTTGGAGCCAGCTGTGCCTTGGGACTCTTGGTGGTTTGGCATTTCAGGCTGTGGCATTTCAGCCCCCATCCATCATTACAGCCCTTTCCCAGAAAAGGAGACGTGTCCTGTAGTGGGTACATCCTCTTCAGAGGGGGTGCTTGAGATAATAATGAGAGGAAATTAAACACAGGAATTGGAGGCTGGACAAAAAGCTTCCCCCTTGTTCATGGAGTCTTGTTAGAGTGTGAAAATACTGCTCAGAGCCACAGGTTTTATTTCAGCAGAGGAGAGTTGTATTTCTGACTCTGAGTTGGCTTGGACACGTTCACCTTTCTGTGCCCCTCACACCCTCTGATTTGGGTAAGCACTTCCAGTTAATAGGTGCTTGTACCATCCTTAGTTCCTGGAGCTGTGATCTCACAGTGGGGGCTGCTCATGAGAAGCCTTTGAGCATGTACAAACAAATTAGATAATTTGCTGCTGTTTGCCAGTCACAGTGACTTGCACTGAGGTGAAGAAGAGGAAGATGTGTGTGAAGTGGCTTCTTCTGTTATTTTTGGGTATCTTTTGCCATCTCTGAGCCTTTCTGCCCTGCAGTCATCCAGCTGGCAGGGGAAAAGGCTGGTAACCTGCTCCATTTCTGCAGTAACCTTTAGCAGGGTTTCAGAGATTTATTAATTCATAGAATCATAGACTGCTTTGGGTTGGAAGGGACCTTAAAGATAATCTCATTCCAACCCCCTGCCATAGGCAGAGACACTTTCCCCTATCCCAGGTTGTTCCAAGCCCCGTCCAACCCGGCCTTGGACACTTCCAGGGATGCGGCATCCACACCTTCTCTGGGCAACCTGTGTCAGGGCCTCACCACCCACAGAATGAATAATTTCTTCTTAGCATATATCTCATCTATCCAATATCTAATCTATTTCTGATAATTACGGTGGTGGATCTACAGGAAATCTGTCCTGGTGCACGACAGCTCCATCCTGTCTCCCCTCACTGAGACCTTCAACCAAACCCAGGAACTGAGAAATGATGGAAAAAGGCTTTTCTGAGAGCAGTTCATCCTACCTTAATGCACACCTTGTTTTCTTAGAGCTCAGCCTCACCTTGTGAGTGACTAATCAAGGACCTGCTCGCATGATTTCGAGGAGCAACTCAGGGAGCTTGGTCGGAACGAGAGACACGAGAGACACAAGAGACATCCGACGCTCAGTACTGTGTCCCTGCTGTTTTTCATAACAGTTGGGCTGCTCATCTTTGTCATGCAGGATTATCTATCCCACAGGACAGAGTGAGCTCAGAATGCAGCAGGGTAATGCTCATCTGTCCCTGCCAACACAGCATCCTTGAAAAAACACCGAGAAGAGCCCATGTTGTTTTGAAAGCCTAGCTCAGTGCAGTGCCATTGTAATGGCTCAAGTGGCTACAGGGTTTTCTGGCTCTCTGGACATCTGCCAGGACTTCTGGGATCCCTGTGGCACCCCACAGTCTGAGGGAGGAAGGACAATTCCCCATTCAGACAGTCCAGGGTGATGTCTTGGCTCGGAAGCTGAAAGATTTTGCTTTTCCCCATTGTAGCATCAGCTGCATTCACTGCTTTGGGGCCTGGCCAAGGAGAAACATTCTCAGGATGTTGAGGCTGCAGATAAGAGATGAGGCTGGAATGTGTCTCCTGCCTTGCTTGGGGCATCTCCAGGAGGCTGAGCCCACACCTTCCTTCCCTGCCTTGTCTCTGAGCACCAGTCCATTTGCTTTGGCTTGGGTGTTATCTCGTGCTGTCATGGATCTCGGGGAGGGGGAGGATGATAAGAGCCGTGATATCACCGTCCTGACCTTCCCACTGTGGAAGCCAAACTATGATGGCTCCCTGGGCTTCTGTCCTGGTTTCTGAAGGAAGTAGGTTTGCATCAGCGTGACCTCTGTGCAACCTCCTCTGTTCCCATCTGTTCCTCTGTCTCCTCCATTCACTTCCAAACTCTTTGGCCATTCTTGGCCTCGTTGGGCCAAAGTCTGGAGCTCTCAAAGTTCCGGAGAGTCTGGAGTTCTCAGGTTCCTACTGACCCTGCAAAAATATGCAGCTTTAGAGGAGAAATAGACTTTCGATCCTCTCTCAGGAAGAAAGCGCTACAGCTTGGGCTCAAGCCTCATTAGACCCCAGAAGTCCCCATGGGAGAGTGTTGTCATGGGAATGCCTCCCACTTCTGAGGAATTCTTGGATAATGTTGGATAATGTCCCTTACGTGTGCCAAACCCATTTCTTGGCACTGGTTAATAGTGAACTTTGTTGAGGAGTGACAGGTCAATGTCATTATCATAGAATCGGAATGATCTGGGTTGGAAGGGACCTTAAAAATCATCTAATTCAACCCCTCTGCCATGGGCAGGAGCATACATGGAAGTTCTTGTGAACTTCTGATAGAACTCCTTATAGAAGGACAGAAGGCTGGCTGGGAAGGGTGCAGATTTATGCAGCCATAACTAGAGAAGGAATTAATTACTGTTTTATGAGCTGCCTGTGCTCTGCTCGGTGCCTTCCACAGCTTTGCACAATCCAGTTCTCCTGTGTGAGTTATCTGGAGGAGCTCTCTCACTTAACCAGGGTTTTCCTTTGACAAATGACAGACTGCCCAAGTAAATACATGGTTTTTTTGCCTTTTGCACATACACCGCCTTCCTCAATGTTCATATTCATATCATTTACGATTTCCAAACTCAGGAAACAACAAGGCTGAGGCTGCTCACACGTCCCCAGTAGCCTCTTTCCAGTGAGCAGATGGACCTCATGACAAAACCATCGACTATTTTTGTCACTAGTCCACTCCCCTAATCCGGTGACCAGAAGGCTCCTGCTCTCTGGATCATTACTTCTGCTTCTGAGAGTGTGTCAAAGCAGCAAAGGGCTGAAAGAAAGCTAATGTTGTGTCTCTATTTAAAAAGGATAAATGTGGCGCTTGGATAATTATGGCAGCCTGACCTTGATCCTCATGAAATAATGGACCAGCTAAGAAAGACTCTATTAATAAAGAATTAAAGGAGGGTAAAATCATTAATGTTCATCAGCAGTGATGTGTGGACTGACTTCAGAGGCAGAACAGTCCTGGGTTAGGATCAAGCTCTCAACAGACCTGGGTCATTTCCCGGCACTGCCTGCACGGCCTTGGGGGAATCACTTTGCTCCCGATCACCAGGAGTGGGCAGGGAGCTGTGGGAGGGGAGGTTGGTTATCTTCACTTGGATCCTGCTTTCTGAGCAACCACCCTGTGGTGATCAGCATCACCCATCGCTCCCCAGCCTTCACAACACCGAGGCCAGGGAGCCAGGGCAGCTGAGCTGATGTTCTGTCCGTCAGTGGGGAGGCCCTGGAAGAGGCTGCCTAGAGCAATTTTGGACATCCCATCCCTGGAAGTGTCCAAGGCCAGGCTGAAACAACCTGGTCTACTGGAAGGTGTCCCTGCCCATGGCAGGGGGTGGAACAAGATGATCTTTAATGTCCCTTCCAACCCAACCCATTTTATGACCTGCTGGTCTCGTCTCCCTCCAGCTATGGTATCTGTGCCCTAATCTGTGCAAGCCACCACTGGAATGTGCAGCTGCCAGAGTGCACAGAGCTGCACCAGGGCAAAATCTCTTCCCTAGCCTGGCCACCAGCCTCCAGGCCAGCCACCTTTTGTCAGGCACCAGAACCCCTTGCAATGCCTGACAAAAGAGAGCTGGAATTTGCTCCTGAGTGTGTGGAAGACTTAACTAGAAAGGAGCCACCAGAAGTGACTGAGATGCGAGGACTCAATTATTCCTTTGTTGTCTCTGCAGATGTTTACACTTCCCATAAATCCTGTCGCTTTCTCCTCATCAGCTGCCTTTAAAGTTCGGAGCATTTTCCTCGTGTATTATTACTTTTGCTGTGCCAATAAATAAGCACACCATCAATCAAACTAACAACACTGTAAACTTAGGAAGTGCAGATAAAATATACGGCGCATTAAAAAATTCTTTGACCGGGTGAGCTTTTTTTCGGAGCTGGTTTGATTGCTGCTGGTGCCGATGTAAATTTGGGGAAAGTATATCCAGAAATTTATGGAGCTTGGATTCCTGCCTACAAGGCATTGACCTGATTCCACTTTATAACATAATAACGTTCCCCGGCACCGTTCGTGTAAATTTTAAATATAATTTTTACGACGCTAAGAATTAGTGGTGTAATAATGTAAACACAAGGCGGACTGTAACTCACCCCTTCTCCTCCTGCACTGGGGATGGAGAGCTCCTTGCTGCTTCCTTCTCCAGATTGTCCAGGATCTGGGAAGCTGTGCAGGAGTTTAAAAGGAGCCAGCTTGCCAGCCCTGGAGCCCTGGGTTTGCAGCAGTGCAGGGTGGCTGCTAAACAAGCCTTGGGTGGTGACCCAGTGTGACCGTGCAGAGGTGTGAGAGACAACTTCAGGCAACAAATTCCAGGCAGTCCCTGCTGCGTCTCATTTGTAAACTTGCTTTTTTCCTGCTTTTTACCCAGGTGAAATCTGATTTCTCCAAAGTCATTGAAAGGTTAGGGGGTTTTGGCCTCTTTTTTGGCTGTTTTCCCTCTCCTTTTTCTCATTCCTTGCCTTCCTTTTGTTTCTCTTTCCTTTGTCTGTTTTTGTTTTGATGGTTTTCTTAATCTAGTTTAATTTACAGAGCATCCAGATGCTGTGGTCTAGATATCTTTATAAAAACCCAGTCCCTGCGTCTCAACTCTTACCCTCTTGACTTGATTACAGCAGAGTGGGCGGGTGGCAAAGCCAGAGGGAACACAGAGAAAACAGACCATTGCAGCTCAGCAGAGCAGATGAACGAAAGATGTATTTATTTACGTAATGTCTGAGTAAATAACATTCTGAGTTTCATTTCTTATGGGGCCCCAAAGGGCCTGAGTGAGTCAATCTTGGTCACCACTTAGATTCACTTTATGGTCATTTTTTTTTCAGGCAAGATGGCTTGGATAAGAGCACAAAGATGGTTGCTGGATGAGGGATATTGAAAGGAAAGTCTTAAAAATAAAACCCTGAAGTTGAGGATGAAGAAAAGGATTTTAATGGCAGAAGAAAAGGGGAACTGGATGCTTTGAGTAATGAAGGAATTAGTAGTGGAATGAATTAATGAAGGAGTAATGAAGGAATTAGTGGTCTGTTCCTAAACGGAGGTGACTTCTACTCCTCTGGGGAAGGAAGGGTGAAAATCCATTGCCAAGGGGTGGGTTTATCTGGCCAGTGGTGCTTGCAATGCCCTCAGCGTTAGGTGAGCTTTAGTTTCCTTCTGTAGGAAGTGGAGATCCAGCCAATGTTATCAGGGATCACGAGAGAGGATTGTGAAGGAAAAGTTGGGAAGTTTCCCTCCCTTGAATGCTCTGTGTGACAAGAGATGCACAAGTGGAGATGGGTGAACTGGGACACCAGTATAAGATGGGAGCTGTTGATAGGTGGGGGTCTCATTGTATTAAACCTTCATGGATGTGTTCCCTGTTCCCCTGTGGAATGCCTATCACCCAAAGCAGATGAAACTCCTTTTCTGCTGGAAAGTGGAAAACACTTTGATGACCCTTTGGATCATAGTCCTGACCAAAAACAGTAACAGAGAGTGAAACTGTGCAAAACAAGGTTGGGAGGAAACCTGTGCAGTATCACAAGGCTGTGAAATATCCCGACATGCCTCTTCCTAGGAGAGGAACTCGGGGTATTTGATCGGTCTCCAGCTCGTACTGGGAAACAGCACAGTGAAACCTGCTTGAAATCGTAACTCTGGATGTGTGAAGCACCATAAAGAAACCAAACGAATTAGTTCAGGGCTAAGACCACACGGCCTCCGAGAGCTCTCCTCGTTCTCTTCAGCAGCATCCTCACGATGGCTCTCACTGGAGACCGGCTCGGGCTCAGTTCTGATGAAGGCCATAACACACATGTGTGAGAAAAGGTCCTCATATTTCTGAGACTTTATTATTCCTGCAAGCTACAACAAAACACATTTGCAGGCACTCTATGAGGAGTTATAAATAAAGAAAATTAAACTACCATCGACCCAATGAGTACAGCCCATTTCGTGCAGTATTTTCCCTGCAAAAGCTCTCTGACTTGGTAATTGGCAAAATTTTGGTGATGTGAGGTGTGCATCGCTGCTGATACCAGTAATTGGCAAGGGTGGAGGATATTATTTTAAATGGACTGACTCATTTGAAAGCATTCAAGAACTAGAATGGAGCTACACACACAAAATGAATCAACAATGATTCTCTGGATTGGGAACCAGCTCCCCTTAGAGTCAGGCAAAAGGTTCAGTTTATTATATATCAAAGGCAAAAAGGGTGGGATTGTGCCCTTCCTCGGTGTAGCTGTTGGCAGTCTATGATTTTATTTCCCCTACATCCTGTGAAAACTGTATTTTTCCAACCTAGGTGATGTCCACAGCAAAGGAGGAGGGTGAAGAGAAAGTGCTTCCTCTGTAAAATGTCCGAGATAACTCTTTTTTACAGAGCCTTCTGCTTGGGTCTGCTTGGGCAGGTTGATGCTTTCCCCTCAAAAACACAAACCTGGCCAGGCACCCAGAGCTTGACACAGGCTGCAAAATGAGTTTTGTGTGTGAATCTGAATCCAGAGCCTGGTCCAAGCTCTGAGGTTTTATGCAGTACATCACCCAATGAAATTGCCTTTTCCCCTCCCCGTTTCAATTAGGAAGAACATTAGGTCAATCAGATAAAGCCACATTGGGAGGATTTCCTCTTTATGGCGCTTGCCTCTTCAATTATCTATAATGAACTTCCTCACAGCACTGCAAAGCTTTTTATATGCAAACGAACCCTGTTTTGGGGCTGCCTCAATCACGGCTTGTTAATGAACTTGAAACAAGTGTTATCGGAAAGGTTACAGCACCAGTGGCGGAGGGGGACGGGATAAAGCCACACAAGAAAGACCAGGCTGAAGAGCTGGGATTGGCCTGCAGGTAACAGAGTGGACTATCTCCAGCCTCCATCCCGCAGCCCCCATCAGAGGCTTTTCTCTTTGACAGACATCAAGTGAAATGCCCACTCCTGGGAAACGGCTGCTCGGCAGCAGATAGGGCTTCCCCATCCTCCTGCCCCACCGATTCCCTCTGCCAGCACATCTCTCTCTCTCTCAGCTCCTGGGGCTGGGGAGAAAAAAACCACGGAGAGGCTGTTGCCAAGGTCTTTTCTTGTGCCAGGAGGAAGAGATGGAGCTGAGGCAGAGGCCCCAGGACATGCTGGGCAGGTGATGGGGAAGGGTCAGGGGTGTTAAGGCTGTAAGGTCACAAATGGTGTTTGCACCTGGTATCTGCTGGCCTGATCAGCACTGGAATATCTTTTACTTTAATATAACCTAAACCACCTCCTTCCCCTGCCCATTGGGGCTTTTATAGGTCTTAAATCAGCCAGAATTGTAGATTATGGCTCACTTTCTCATGCTGAGTAGCTGCAGTGAACCTTAATGCTGCTGTGCGGTGGTATGGTAGAACCATTGAACCCAAGGTTGGGAAGACTTTCCTGACGGTCAGGCTTTGCTTTTTTATCATGAAAAGCACTTCTGTGACACTTTGACTGTTGTGTTTCAGGATTAGGAGTTCCCTGGAGAGGTTTCATCACAGGACAGAACAGCAGCGGGGGCAGGGAGCGCTGGAACAGGGTGTAGCTCCTCAGTCCTCAACCCCCAAGAGTGCAGAGGGTGACAGTGGTAAAGCCCATCCCTGCATTGCAGTACCCCATGGACTTTCCTCCTCCAACCCTTCCACCTTCCAGCCAGGTTAATGGGATGGCACATTAAGCCTTGGCAGCGCACACCAAGCCAGGCCTTGTGCCAGGTTAGCTCAGGCAAAGAGCCCCTGGGTCCAAGGTGGTTCAGCTCCACCCAGCTCCGGTGGCTGTGCTCGGCTGTCCTGGTTGTGGTGCCAGCCTGGGCAAGGCCAGTTGGAACCCACCAGTGAGTCTCAGTTACTCACACCATGAGCACCCCCCTGTAAGTGCAAATAGAAAAATCATCCCTCAGACTCCTCATTCTGGCACCCCCTTAGGACAGACCCTCAGAGCCTCTTTGGGGCTGGAGAAGGCTTCTGGACGTCACTGCAGGGATGCATTGGGTGGTTACTTGATTCTCTCCCTGCCCTTGGCCAGGGATGAGCTCACATCCTCCATGTGATGACTGCTGGCTCTTGTAATTCCGTCCCTGCTTGGTGTAACTACAGATGTTACACGTCTAATCCATTTCTTTATCTCCCAAAGTTATTTGCTGCGGTAAGATGCTCCCACCATCTGCTCTAACAAGCTCCCAGGCTCTCAATGAGCCATAAATTCTACTTTTGAACCCTTCAGTCCCTTTCCCTACTTTTCTGCCCCGAATCAGTCAGTTCCCTCTTGCCCACACCTACAGTTCCCTGTCTCTGCTGAGACCAACTGGACCTGGCTTTAACTTTGGGCAGGACAGGCAAAGGCTGCAGTAATTTCCTGAAGAGCTGATCTCTCCCCAGAACCCACGAAAGGGACATCTTGCAGTTGTCTGACTGTGCTATGAAGAGGCAGAGCTTGGCCACTCTAACTAATTAAGCTGTGCTAATTAATGAGACTTTGAATGCAGCTACCTGTGAGGCAGCTTTGGGTGCCCAGAGCTCACCTGTGTGAGGGCTCACAAAGAGACCCCACACTGGCAACACCCACTTGGCAATGCTGCTTTTGTGAGCCAGTGGAAAACTTTTCCAGGGGATCTCCGGGCTTTGTGTGACAGCTGTTTCTTGGCAGCTGGGTCCAGATCTCTGTAATGAATATTTTGTCCTCTTCTAAGCCAGAATAAACTCTCTTTTTGACATCCCTGACTCCATAGGTTCCAACAGGTCTTGCTAGAGCTGTGTCTTTTGTACAGTGGTGTGTTGGCTGTTGGGAAATGAGGAATTATGCTCAGATTTTTGCTTTATTCACTTTTATCGTGGTATTGTGACTGGGTTAAATCCGTGGAGGGAACATGATTGCTTTTCCATTACCTGAATAAGTGGAGCAGGTATTAAAAAGCACCAGAGGTGGCTTCCCTGGGTCGTGGAGACTGAAATAAGCCAGGGAGATAGGAAAGGACCATCTGTGAAAGCAATCCTTCCTCACCTGTTTATCTGAGCCTTCCCAGGAATGCTCCTTGAATAGCCCTGTAATAAACCAAAGCCCTGGGAGCTTCAAAGCCTTGGTAATCAGGAGAACTGAGAAGGTTGGGAAGCACCGCAGGACTCTTCCTGAGGCTTGGAACCCCGTGTGCTGACTCGGAGCGCTGTCTGCTCTCTCCCCAGGACTGTCCCCAGCTGCTGCAGGCTGAGAAGATCCTGGTGCCCGTGGAGGTGATCAAACCCATCACGCTGAAGGCCAAGAACCTGCCCCAGCCACAGTCGGGCCAGCGGGGCTACGAGTGCATCCTCAACATCCAGGGCAGCGAGCAGAGGGTGCCGGCCTTGAGGTTCAACAGCTCCAGCGTGCAGTGCCAGAACACCTCGGTGAGCCAGGGGCCACAGAGGGACAAATGTGCCCACAGCACTGTCCCCAAGGGATCTGGGGTGGTGTCACAGCCTTTCTTACCTCACTGAGGCTGCTGGAGTTGTTTAGTCTGGAGAAAACAAGGCTCAAGGGAGACCTTATTGCTCTCTACGACCACCTGGGGGTTGTGGTGAGGTTGGGGTCAGGCTCTTCTCCCAGGCAACCAGCGACAGGACAAGGGAAAATGGCCCCAAGTTGTGCCAGGGGAGGTTCAGGTTGGATATTAGGAAAAATTTCTTCACTGGAAGAGTGGTTAAGCATTGAAATAAGCTGAGGGCAGTGGTGGAGTCAGCATGCCTGGAAGTGTTCAAAGGAGGTACAGATATGGCACTTTGCGGTGTGGTTCAGCTGGAGGTTGGACTTGATGATCCTGGGGGTCTTTTCCAGCTTTAATGGTTCTCTGGTTGCAAGCACAGTCAGGGAAAGTTTGGCTGGCAGCTTGAAATTGCCCTTTTTTCTCCTTGGACTGGCTGGTGCCACCACTCAGTTGTTGCTTCTGGATCCCAGCATTGGGCTGGGCTGGAGCCTCTCAGCCACGACCCACAGGCATTAATGTCAGCTTAACCTGCTCACGTCCCCACAGTGCCACAGAAGGAGGTTCCAGTGGGACAGGTGTTTGTGTCAGCGTGGGAGTGAAGGCTATTTCGGGGGAGTTTGATGGTGGGGCGTATAAAACCCCATATAAACAGTCTGACATGTCTCAGCAAGTAATGGGTTGGGAAAAGGGTGAGAACACAGAATCCCAGAATGGGCTGGGTTGGAAGGGACCTTAAAGATCATCCAGTTCCAACCCCCTGTACGGGCAGGGACACTTTCCACGGGACTGAGCTGCTCCAAATCCCATCGAACCTGGCCTTAGGCTGAGCCAAACCTTCCTGCAGCCCTCACAAGCTCTTTGAGGAGACTCTGCCCACCTCCACTTCCCCAGCGGCAGTGCAGGACCTGTGACCCTCCTTGCAAGGCACCTGCATGAGTCACGACGGTGCTGTCACCACAGCAATGTCACCTTTGGGGACAAACACAATCCAGGAGCTGTGCCCACATGCAATGGAGGTCTCTGCTTCTCCGAAGGTTTCTCCGCGAGATTCGTGTCTCCGGGATATGCACTGAGTCATTCTCATTGCTGAGACTGGGAGATGATTTATTAGTCGCAGAGCTAATTACAGGCTTTAGCCACTTCACTGCAGCTCTGCCACTCCACACTGGGCACTGCTTGTCACAACATATTCTGCTGCATTAGGCAGAGCTGAAGATTACAGGCAGTTCACACATTTTATATCTGTTGCAAACAAGCAACTTCCCAACGATGCTCTTTTATTTGTTTGTCTCCCTCCCTTCCCTCTCTCCCTGCTCTTCATTACTGGTTAACGACCTGTGAGCATTCAGGTTTGAGGTTAAAAATGGACGGATTGGGAAGTTAAGGAGGTATTGCACTTTTTTTTTTTAAAGTATTATTTTAAAATGGTGGAAGCTAAAGGGGGAATTATATAGAAGTGGGCAGAGATTATATCTGCCCAAAGAGTCTTAGAAGGCAAGAGAGGCCTTTAATGACCCTTTAGAGTCAGGAATCCTCTGGCACACATAGGCATTAAGCATGAATTATCTCAGGATGGTTTTAAGCATAGTTGGGCGGAGCAGGAGAGTAACTTGAGCCAGCCTCGGCATCTGACTTTGCAGAACCCAATAAAAGACTGGTTTTGACAGGTAATGGTGATTATTCCCACACTACCTGCATGCTCCAAGAAGCTGGGACCAGAGAAGTGGGGTTTGATGAGTCCCCAGACGGATTTGCTCATAGGTTGCCTGAATGCTGTGACAGCACCATTTTGACTTTAATGTCTGTTTTCCTAAGCCAGAACACTCAAGGCTCTGCCAGAGCTGCAGAGGGTGACAGGGCTGAGCCTCAGGCTCGTCCCAAGGCACTCTGTGACCTCGCAGCTGAGTTCTGTCTGCAGGACACTTGTCCTATGTTTGGTGGTGGCTCAAGTGGATCTCTTTCTTCTCCAGGGAGAGAGGCTCATTTGGGAATAAAATCAACTCTCTTTTCTATCCTGTTTCTGCCTTTTCTCTCCCTCTGCCCTCCCCTTTCCCTCTCCCTTGCCTTCCTCCCCTTTCCTTCTCTTTGCTACCCTTGTCTTTCCTTTCCTCCCCTTCCTTTCTTTTTACTTCTCTTGTCTTTCCTTTCCTCCCCTTTTCTTCCCCTTCCTTTTTGAAGGAGCTTTGACTCTCTGATTTGAGTTTCTTTCTTCTTCTTCTCCTTTTTATTTTCCCTGAGAAATGTTATTTCATTGTTGCTCGGAATTTGCCAGACACTGAGAGAAAGAGATGTGGAAGGGAGAGCCAGACAAAAGAAAGCAACATTCAGAGAGATACAAAAAGGCAGCAGAGGAGCCCTGGCTGTTTGAGCAGGTGGCAGAGGACACAGACAATAGGGGAAGGAGTGCTGGAGATCTGTCTCCATCACGATTATTTCCTTCCCTGCCAGAATTAGCATTCAGGCTGGAGCCACTGCGATACAATGAGCCTCTGCTCCGGGGGTCACCTGGCTTTGGAAAGAGCTGTCTGAGCCTGTTTGCAAATTGAACCAACCCCCTCTGACAGAGCTTTTTCACTCAGCAGAGTTGCTGGAGGAGGCACTGAATGTAGCACCTGCATTGCAGCCTTGGAGGAGGTCCAAGGGAGGGTGGGAGGACGTGCTGCGATGGTGTGTCCCTGAAGGGATGCTGTCCTGCCAGCAGAGCTTTCTGTTGGTGCTGCATGCTAGACTAAGCAAGCAGTCCTGGCTTGCTTTCCAGCAGGAGCCTCAAGATCTGCCCCCTCCCACCTCACATGAGGCACCTAGGAGCTCACATTTGCCTCTCACAGAGAAACTTTTGCAAAACGCAGGATTTTTCCGACTTTCACACAGGATAGAACAGGGAAAAGAGCCTTAACTTGTGCTCTGCACTTCCTGATCCCTCAAGGTTTACACCAGGGGTCAGAACCAGCTTAAACACCTTCTCTAAGTGGCTCCAGCTTCAGTTTAAGATGCTCTAAGGACACCCAGGTGTGACCAGTCTGTCTGTCAGTAATGCCACATCCTGCACTGATGGTCCCTGGGTGCTCAGCCCAGTCAGGAGCCAGATCTGCCTCTCTCCCTGTCTTTCCCGGAGATATTTCATTTGATAATGGCAATAAGTCACCGCAGGCAGCACCAATCTGGACAATTATTGTTCTTGTCAAGTGGCTTGAGACTCTCAGCTCTGGGCTTTGTCCTCTGTCACACCACCCAAGGCACGCAATTATCACTCAGAGGGACCCTTCCTGCCATTCCTTATTGCCCTTGTGACAGCTCTGCCAACAGCCCGGACACGGAGCGATGGGAGGGGATGAAAAGCAGGGGAGCTAAGGAGACACATAAATAAGCAAGTAAAAATGCCAGCAGGAATGGCTGAAACAGCTGGATGTATCAGGGCAGAGAGCAATCTTCCCAGTGGGAAGCAGTGGGAGCCCCAGCACTCGCAATCAGACCAAAATTATCAGCCTTTGGCACGGGGAAGAGGGAGGTGGGGAGGGATGACCCACCTGAGCACGCCATGATCAGTGCCATGACCTGCTTCAGCAGCTGATCCCACCTCCTTGCTTGGCTCCTGCCCACCCCTGGCCTCGGCACACCCTGATTCCCAGCAGCAACATCCCTGCTGATGGTTTTGTCTGGAATCCTTCGCAGGTCTGCGTGCTGTGAGACCTGAGGTGGTGCAGCTGAAAGCGCTGCGTGGCTTAGGGATGGGAGAGCAGGTCTGTTCTGTTTGTCACATCACTGCACTTCAGCAAGAGATCTCAGTGGCATTTGACTCCCTGGTGTGGCTCACAGTGAAGGGAGTGCTAAAAAAAAATCCAATAAAAAGCAGAGCTGAGGGAAAAAAATGAGGAGCTGTTCACAGAAATGTTGGGAAAACACAGTTGTGTGTGGTCAGAGGACAAGCACAGGACTGTGAGTTGTGGAATCAGGGAATGGTTTGGGTTGGAAGGGACCTTAAAGATCATCTAGTTCCAAACGTCCGACCAGGAATGTCATCCTTGGGCATCCACTTCTCTAATTATTATTTATCTACATTTAAATGAAAGAGAAACCCCGATAATCACATGGACTTTGTTGGCCTGGGTGATACCCAGACATGAAAATTCAGTCCCAGCTCCGGGAAGCAAAGGATCCAAGGAAACAGAATGACTGTGAGCAAGAAGTTTTCTGCCTTTTTATGGCTGGAAAGTTGATGCAAAGAAAGATTAAATGATTTGCACAGGATCATGCAAGGAGTTTGGTGGCAGAGCCAGGTACAGGAATCAATCCCTGGGTTTGAGCTCTAACCACAAAATGGTGTCAGGGAAAACAGACCAACACTAAAATTCTGCTAAAATTCTGCAGAAGTTCCCCCACTATTGGACATGTTTGAAGTGCAAAGGGGAAATACAGTTAAACCACTCTGGATTTATCATCCTAAGTGTGCTCAAGCCAAATCACCAAAGGGCAGGATGCTGCGGGTGGTCAGCCATGGATGTGGATTTGCACAAACTGCAGGAGTGTCTGATACTACTGGAGAGTTTAAGAGCCAAAAAAAAAGGATACTTGGGAGTTCCAAACATTGCTCCTGTGAATTACAACAGCTCCTTCCAGCAGCTTTTTGGCATTTCCTGAGGAGAGCCAGTCTGTGTTCCAGGCAGCATGGCCTTTCCTTCTCAGCTGGGTCCCCAAAATACCCATAACGTCCTGCTTTGATTAGATTGCTGTGATTGGAATCGAGATTGGTCAGACTTAGGGGTCAGATTAACATCTTCTGGGGTGTTTTGCCTGTGTTTGAGGCAGCTGTGCAAGGAAAGGTGGAGAGACAAGCCCTGAGGGTACGAACACGTCTCAGGAGTGTCTGGGAAGCTCTGCTCTCCTGGAGATCGATGCTCCAGCCTTTTTTCCCTCCCCTGAAACGCATTTCCATCTCATTGTCACAGCTGAGCGGGTCCTTTTCAAAGACTCCTGTTGAGTTCAGCGGGCTTTGAAGAGGGGTCACAGTGAGTGAGCAGCTCCTGTGGTCTGAGGAGGACGGAGCGTTTCCTCGCTGTTCCTTTGCAAATGGCTCCGTTTCGCTGCCGTGCAGCCCACGAAGCATCGGATGGGGTCGGGCGTGGGCAGTGCGAGCATCCTCATCCCAGCTGGCTTCATCCTTGGAGCTCTTCCATGGGATTTATCCCCTCACATCCCTTTCCAGTTCTGGATCAAGCCTGCTGAGTTAAAAAGTCTAATATGTGTTTGCCCCTGGTGCTGCAGGCAGACAAGGTCTAAAATCCCAGCTGAGCTCCTGCTGCTGGCTCTGGGATCTTCCGTGGGAAGAAAGACTCCAGGAGGTTCCAGCTGCCTGTCCCCTGGCAGCCCTGCCTAGGCTGTGCTTCCAGCTAAACCCCAAAACACACCCGAGGCTCTGGTGAGGCAGAGCCCTTTCTAAGACTCATCCTCTGACTTTAGTCAGACTTTAGTGATGACCAGTTACTCTGTACATATCCCATTTTCCATTCCCATTCAGCATTTTCAAAGTGCTGTGTAAACCAGGTGTTCCTGAGCGGCAGAAGTTTAATTATTCACCATTTTTTAGGTGCTCTCTTTCCCACTCCTGTCTCCCCATCCTTGCTCAGTCAGTGGTGTGGGTCCAGACAGCTCTGCATCATCTTGAATCTTGCTGGCAGTGGCACCCAAAAGTGCCACAGGAATGCAAATCCCAAATGAGAGTGGCAGGTGCAGCCCTCCTGCAGAGGACCTGGCTCACCTCGGCCGCTCTGTACCTCCACAGAAACCACAAATACCCATAAATACCCAACAACTGGATCATGATCACAGCGTTTTGCAGATTAATGGCTGATTGTGTTTAGTCTGTGCAAAGAGAAATTACCCTGCAAGCAGCTCCTGCTCTGCTGCAATGCACGGAAATCACCAGTTACCCTTTACTCCGCAATTACACAGCAATTAATGGATACAGGAAAACCTACCTGTAAAGCTCAGGGCTTGGGTATCTCTGTGGATAACCACAACGGGACTTTAAGTGATGGGGGACTCTTCAGTGACTTTTTTTGGCCCGACCAAACCGGCTTGCTGACTTATATTTAACCTCGTAGTGGGGAAAATATTTTCCTTTCGAAGTGGGACTTTGTCTGGCTGTAGGTCCCAGTGCAGTAGGATGTTCCTGCTCTCAGAGGGTAAATCCTGACGTGCACTGTGATCAGCAGCGGTAGCAGACGTGAAATGTTTCTCCCCTTCTTTGTTGTTCCCTTCTGTCCTTTAACCAACCATCTCCTCTCCCACCATGAGCCTTTTTGCCTTTTGGTGAGGCGTTGGGTGGAAGCCGCTGATGGAGGTGGGCAGTGGGACCTGACGGGCAGCAGGGTGAACCCTGGGGGAACTGGCTTGAGATGAATCAAAATCCAGGTGAAAAAAGCACTCAGCACCACATGGAGACGGCCTCCAGAGAGAAACTTCCATTTCCTTCTTCGGGGTCACCTCTGTGTACCTTGACTGCCCCTGGCAGGGGTTTGTTTAAATCTGTCCAACTCCCTCAGAAGTTTTTTGCAGCTTTTTAAGGCATATTTGCTGGAAACTGGATACTCCTTGCTCCAGCTGAAGCCTTTCTGGTTCTGAGTAGGGAAAAAGTGATTGCCTCCTGGGGTTTACACATGTAACAATCTCTATCTGCTCCATCCCCAGATGAGAATTGTTTGGGTTTTGGCAGCAATATGGCATTGTTGATTTACAGTCTGTTCACGATCTCCAGCAGTCCCCAGACCCTCTCCTGCAGTTTGCATTGATTCCTCCTACTGAAAAATAGCCCCCCTTTGCCAGCACTGAATTTCATTTGGTTGATTTTGGCCCAGTTCTGCAATTTGTCAAGTTTGTTTTGAATTCTTAACCCCACTGTTGGAGGTTCTTAGACCCTCTCCAGAACAGGGTCATGAAATCATCCAAGTCAGTAGTGAAAATTCTGAGTGATGCCAGACTCAGGACAATATTCCTTTTGAAACATCCTCCAAGCCTGACATGGAATTATCTGAATTTTTTTTTTTTAATGGTTTTTGCATGAACCTTATGGTGGCCTTTCTTAGGTCATATTTCCCTGGTTTGTTTATGGGGATCTCCTGCAGGATAGCAGCAAACACTCTCCTGAAATCAGGATAAATCACATCTGCTGCCTCCCCTTTATCCACAAAGTCATTAAGCCTGTCAAAAAGGAAATTAGATTGGGTTGACACAATTTGTTCTTGACAAATCCGTGCTGGCTGATTTTTATCACCTTATCATCTCGCAGGTGCTTATAAATTGATTGTTTAATAATTTGATGTACTTTCTTTCTGGGAAGCCAAGTTAGGCTGACAGGTCTATAATTACACAGTGGCTCTGTTTTCCCCTTTTTCAAGGAGTTTCCCTGATTTTGAGACCTCACTCAGCTTCCAAGAGTTCTTCAAAATATCTCTAGTGTAGGTAACTTCACATACACGCTCAGCACCTATGGAATACACAGCAGAGGCACAGCTGGTTGGAAGACCCAGAATGTGTAATTTACACCTTAAAAGTGCACCCAGCTTGGCAAAATCCTTTTCAGAGCTGTGCTCAACACCCAGAATGTGGATTTCCAACCTAAGGCCCACCACATCCAAACGCACTTACATCACGGATTATTTTTCTGGGTGATTGGACAAGAGGGAATGGCTTTAAGTCGAAGAAAGGTTCAGATCAGCTATTAAGAATGAATTCTTGGCTGTGGGGCTCTGGTTGCCCAGAGAAGCTGTGGGTGCCCCTGGATCCCTGGGAGTGTTCAAGGCCAGACTGGATGGGGCTTAGAGCACTCTGGGATAGTGGAAGATGTCCCTGCCCGTGGCAGGAGGCTGGAACCGGGTGATCTTTAAGGTCCCTTCTGGCCCCATTCTGGGATTGTATGAATGTTCATCTGATGGGTTTTTGTGAGGGGCATGGTTTGAGATCCACAGCTTTGGGAGCATCCCGTGGCATTCTGGCAGGTGCTGCTGGTTGGGGAGGTGAGTGACAGCTCCATTTCTCCTGCTCCCCGTGTTCAGCACCTCCTCTTGCCTCATCCCATCCCCTCCCCACCTCCAGGCACTCTCTAAGTCTGGGTTTGGGTTTTTTTTTTGTTTTGTTTCTCCTCTCCCACTTCTAGTACTCGTACGAAGGGATGGAGATTAACAGCCTGCCAGTGGAGCTGACAGTCGTGTGGAACGGGAATTTCAACATTGACAACCCAGCGCAGAACAAAGGTAAAGAGTTATTTCAACTTGTCCTTGGAAGCGGTAACCTTAGCAACGGGTCCTCGCTCCCTACACTTAACAAAGCCGCCACCATCTCCCCGTGCTGGCTGGCACACACTTGTTCTCTGCACTCTGCAAATTACCAATTTTTGAGTGCTTTGTGTGCCTCCCCCCAGCCCTCCAATTCTCTCATTCCACCTGAGAAATGCGACTCTCCCTCCCACTTGTGTTGCTCTCCCTCTCCCTTCATCGCCGCTGCCTCCCGCTTCTCCCCGTGTTCTCGTGTCGGGTTTTCACGCCCCTCCTTCTCCAGCTTTTTCTCCCCCTCTTTATTTCTCCTGCAGAGATGCTCTTCAAGTTAACATGCCAGGAGAGCGGGCTCTCTGCTCAGAGGCAATTTAGTAATGAACAGGGGAAGGCAGAGGGGGAGCAGAAAGGCTGCAGCTGGCCAGTGGGAGAATTACAAGGGAAATAAAATGATAACGATAACAAAGGTCTGAAAACCACCTGTGTTTAACCACCACCGATGGCACGGGTTTCATGTGCCCCTCGCAGAGGGGGCTGCACATACAGACACGACCCTGAGGCAGGCTGGGTTTTCCTGGAGATGGGTGGTCCATCCACATCTTCTGCTTCCTTCTTGTCCTTCCAACCTGGAACCTTCCCCCCAGGCCACCCCTCCCCTTGGCTGCTCTGCATTTGCAGCTCACACCTGCAGATTCTCTCCTTCTCACACCACCACCTCTCAGAAGTTTCTCCCTCCCTCTCTTTACCTTGGCTTGGACACTTCCCACATCTTCTCCCACTCCATCTGTGCCCATCAGGTACTCTCCTAGTGCTGTCACACCGTTCCACACCCACCCTCACGCGGAGGGATGGTGCGTGAGGTTCCCACCCAACACCACATTGAAGCTGGAGAGCAACACAGAAGGCAACTCTTCTACCCATCCTGCCCTTCTCCCTCTCTGAATGACAGAGTTCCTGCACCAAAAGCCCAAAACTATGGCTTTTGAGGGTTAAATCCACTCAGCAAACACAACAGGCTGGAGATTCCTGCCCAGCCCTGGCATTCAGGCACAGCCCATGTTGAAACTCCTGCCCTGCCTGTACTCTGAAGTTTTCCCCTGCTCTCCCAGCTGTGCCAAGGAAAGCATTCATTTTCCTGGGCCCAAGCAGTGCCATGGATTGTGGCAACCTTTAAAGGTGTGGGTTGGAGGTCAGAATTTGGACACTTGCCCCAGTCCTACTTAGTTTTGTGCTACCATTATATCAATAATGTATTTATACCATTATATCTATACTATATTTATTCAAATCATGTTTTAGGACTGTTTGTGCTGGTAACATAAACCAGACCAGAGGATGAACTCAAGAACCATCTCTGGCACAGGTCCTTCTTGGGTTATTCCAAGCCAAAATGTTGCAAAGGTTGACTAGGGAAAATCTGGGAAGCAGCACTGGCTGGTGGCTATCCCAGATGAATCATTTGGATATTATCGTCATGTTTTTGGTCAGGAGGAGAGTTTAGGCATGTGCCCATGGGGACACCACAGGGAGGCGATACCACACTCTCATGAGGACACAGAGGTGACCAAGATGCCACTGCTTTCACAACCAGCATCACATGGGCTGGGCTGGGAGGCTGGAAGGCTAAACCGACCCAAACCCACTGAATTACCTACAGAGATACCTGCTGGTAGCCCCTCAAGCAGAACAACTCAGCAAATTTGAGGAAATCCAACAGAAAATTAAGGAAAAGGATGTATCCCGCGAGGTCTGGGAAAGTCTGTGCTTGACAGATGTTTTTCAGGCTTTTTGGGGTACTTTTGGATACTTTTCTTGTGCCCAGACTGGAGAAATAAAGAGTTTCTGAGTTTTTCTTGTCCAATACGTGCTGACTTCTGGGGGGAAGGTATGGAGAGACAGAGCTTTTAGGCACAAATATATCCAAAGCCTTTGAGCTTTGGGATTGTGCATAATGATGACAACCACTTTAGTCACTTATGGACAGAGCAGAACAGAAGCACAGAGGGAAAATCTCCCAACATGCCCACAAGTGCAGGGGAAAAAAAAAGTCTGAGAGCATCGATTCTGTCACCTTCACCTTCTGGGAGTAGAATTCTGCTATCAGTCCCCCGTGCAAGCCAGGCCTCAGTTTCCACATCTGTAAAATAAGGATAAATAACATGATCTCATTTCGTAGGAGGTCTTCAATATTTTTAGGCTTTATTAGAAAAAGCTCTGAGTGCTTCTAATCACTTAACAGCCCGAAATGGAGCTAAGCATTAATCACTGTTGTCTGTATTAGGGTGGAATCAGCTCAGTGCTTTAAAGTGGGAAGCAGACTGAATTTCTGGAGGAGAAGCAGGGGTAAAGCTGGTTGTGAATCCCTGGAATCAGCCTCATAACGAACCATTGTGTATTTACTGTTATCTCTTGGGATTTCTGTCAAGTGGGAAACCTGAGTGGCATCGTCACCTTAACACAGTTCTGCACAGTTTAACGCCCAAGTTTAAGCTGTAGGTTGACCAGGTCTAGAAAATTCTTCTAGGATGAAGTGCTGAGTTTGAGGCTGATTGCTGGTGACACCTTATGGCATTCAGTCTGTGAAAAAGGAAGGGACTGAGGCCAAATCACTGCCCAAGCAGCATTTCCTCCAACCTCCTGCTTGTAGCCCCTCACCCTACCGGGAGCAGCATCCTCCCTTCTTCTCCCAGCTTCCAAAAACACTTTTCATGAAGAATGAAGTAACAAGTGCACTTTATTCCAAGAAGGATGTTCACGTTTTGCCCCCCATTGCTCACCCCCCTGGAGAGTTTCCATCCTGCCTCTGGCGTGAGCAGCCCAGAACACCTTCCCCTCTTGCTCCCACTGCCACCCCACCACTCTCCTGTGCTGCCTGCATCTCTCAGCTCGTGTGTGTTTTTGCTGTCGCTGCAGTTCACCTGTACAAGTGCGGGGCCATGCGGGACAGCTGCGGACTCTGCCTGAAAGCCGACCCCGATTTCGAGTGTGGCTGGTGCCAGGGACAGAACCAGTGCACGCTGAAGCAGCACTGCCCAGCCCAGGACAGCCAGTGGCTGGAGCTGTCCAGCACCAAGGGCAAGTGCACCAACCCCAAGATCACGGATGTAAGTCACGGATCTGTGAGAAGCTGGGCTATTCCCTTTCCTTGGTTTGTTTTCCTGCTTTGGGGTCGGGCTGGTGATTGGAAGGTCAGGGCTGAGTTCCGCAGGGTCAGGAAAAGCCTCAGGCACTCTGGGGATGTGAAGCCATGGTGGCTCCAAAGGCAGGAGCACAATTTCATGTGTCAGCAACCCAGGGGTCACCTCAGGCTAACATCCCAGCGTGTCAGAATTCCCACCATAATCCCCAAACACAGACCGCTGGAGCAACCTGAGCAACCCCAAAGCGCCTGACCTGCCCAGAAAGGGCTGGCAGATGTGACATCAAGCCTTGAGGAGACCTTGGCCTTCTAGAGGAGCAGCTGAAGGTGAGACAAGATGCTCTGGGACATCTTTAATGGTCGGTGTGAGGGCAAATCAAAGGAGCCCAAATGTCTCCTGGAGCAGCCTCTCTGGCCAGCCTGGCTGAGAAGGAGATGTTGAGTGATCCCAGAGAGGTTTGAGCTTTGCTGACAGGAGGTCAAGGAAGAGGGAAGGTGTAACTTATGTTTTCTGGCAGCATGACATGGACAAAGCCATGTCCAGAAAAAAAAAACCTCCACTGCCTCCAGCCCTTTTGTTTGTTCTGCCTCTGGATGATGTTGTGAGGTGAAAAAGGTCTTCACAGAGCAAAGCAAGCCCTGTAGAGCTGTCAGGTTTCTCCTTGGAAGGCTGAAGGAGGAGGCAGGAGCAAGCCTGGGCTGGGAAAAGTTGGGAACTGTCCTATTGAGTGATAAAAAGAGAATGAGGGCAAGGCTGGGGGAAGGACCTGCAGGGTAACATTGTTCTTCAGCAAGTTTCCTATTGATTGTGTTGACTGGGCCAAAGGAAGAGCTGGAGGAAAGGTTCAAAAAGGAAATAGGAGAATAGAAAGACCATAAAGACAAGGAACAGAGGAAGGGAGAGAAGGCAGGGGAGGCACGTCAGGCCTGAAATCCAAAGGGATTTTTGTCTGCTGTCGCAGGATGCCTTTGCCATAATGGCAGGCACATTTTCAGGATCACAGGACAGGCAACAAAACAGACCTGGGCCTTGAAAATGAGGGCTCCATCCTTTCCAGCTGCCTCCTGCTTTGAACATCTCTCCGTCACCAGGCCTTACTCAACACAAGTAGCCTTCCCATGTGGCCAGGGCCTCATCTACAAATGGGAAAAGTCAGGAGGGAAATGGAAGAGGGAAGATAAGAGGAAATGCAAAAGAGGAAAATCCAACCTCCACAGTGGTGGTTTAGTAGGAATAACAAGGTGGGTTATTTTCCTAGAAAACAAGGGAGGCTTTTTAAAGTTGTATTTGATTAAGATTCAAAAAGTGTGAGTGTCATTTACAAGCCCTAAACCAATGTCTCTGCTTGAACATTTTGGGAGAGCAAAGGCTGGGTTGAATCTGTTTTTCCCAGATGTTACTGAAAATAACCCTTTTCACTGTGTTTTGATCCACCTCCCTGTCATTCACTAGCTCTCAAAGCTCTCACTCACTTCAGCTCATTCTGATGTTTATGGCTTATTCTGGTGTTCCCAAGGTGAAGGTCTCTACTTCACTTGGATTTATCTGAGACTGGTAATTTTTACCTCACCTGAAACCACCTGAAGCTATGAAACCAAACCCAGCCAGCCAGAAAGGACAGCTACACCTGAAAATTCAACTTTGAGGCCTTGAAAATCACTTGGAGCTGGGGGAAACATTTTAAAAAATATTTTCAGATTCTCAGACCTTGCGAAACATTGATAGAATTTGGTGTGGGGAATCCGATGGAGGATCAACTAAAGCAGAAATCCAAAACACGAGGACCTGGGCCTGCAGAGGTTCTGAAGGTCCACCCACATTTCTCTGCCATACTTTGACCCCAACCCTGCATCTCCAGCCTCTTTTTGAAGAGAAAACCCCTCATTCTCCACCCCACAGCTCCAGAGGGGCCGTGCTTCAAATTCTGCCGGCATTTCCTCCAGCAACTCCCCGAGCTCACACAGATCATTGCAACACTCGCTCATGAAATATTCCAGCTGCCTGCTGCAATCCTAAGTAGCTCTTGGAAGGCCTTTTTCTGAGCCATTAGCATGGAAGTAATCTCAAGTGACTGGATATATATTGCAGCTAATGGTAGGTCTGGAGCTGTGGGGTGGGAGCATCCAGAGCCTGGAGAGGAGCCAGGGCTGAATCTCTGCAGGGAAGAGGAGGAACAACACATGTACTCACGCTTGTAGGGGCACTCACAGCCCTTCCAGCACTGATCTCCCCCAAAACCTGCATTTCTGTACCAACTCTGGCATTTACAGGCCCGCTCAGCGAAATGAAAGGACTTAGAGACTTGCTGAGCCACCAAAACCTCCTTTAAGAGTGATAAGCAGCAGCTGCTATGAGCAGAGAGTGGAAACTGGGATGCAGCTCTGGATCTTCCAGAGGAAGCTGAGGCTTCCTGGCAGCTTTTGTTTCCCTGCCTGGATTTTCCTCTCCAAAACTGACAGGTTTTTTTTCCACGTTTTTTACCTGTGATGGGAACAGGCTCCTCCTCTCCTGCTGTAAAAACAGCCTGGTAACACCTTCCTCTTGGGTGAATCTATGAAATAGGGTTTAAAAATCTCCCATGTGCTCCTGGGAGAATCCTAGGCCCTCATTTTTAAGGAAATAAGCGGGTTTTGAAGCTGGCCTTTACAAATTAAATATTGCCCAGGGAGGGATTCAATGGTGCTGTGCTGGCTTTGCTCTGGGAAGTTTCCTCTTGATACTTTCTGAGTCACAGCAAGAACTTTTTTTAAATCTCGTGCTTTAGACAGATATGGAAGGAGGGAGATCACGTTTTCACTGAGTTTTTTGTGACATTTGCAGCGAGGATTTGGTCTCAAACTCACCCCTAGTCCTGAAAAAAATGGCATTTCTAGCAAGGTGTTCCTTTTCACCACTACACCTCCATTTGCTCAGAGTAAAAACATCAGTCATATGAGGAAAAAAATCCTCTTTTGGCTGGCTATGAGATGTGGTGCCCATGTTAGTGAGCTCTTTGGATACACACATGTTAGTGTGTATTTTAGTGAGCTCTTTGGATTATAAGTGAGCTCTAATTAACCACAGACCTACCTTACCTGACACCTACCTTCCCACGGCACATGAAAACCATCTGATTGCAAATTTAATACCACAAAACAAAACCGAAATATTCCACCGGGAGCTCAGTTCTCTTACAAAGCGTGTCTAGTACACAGAAATAAAAATAAAATGTGGGAATTTTAGTTTATCTTTCTTTTCTCATTTGAGGACATGTTAGATTGCGGTTGGTATGGGGATTTATTCTAGCCTTCTGGCATCGTTTAATATGGTGTTTTATCAGGAAAGGATTAACTGACATCAGCAAAATAAGTGTTTCAAAAAGGAAACTTTGCTTGAATAGGTATTAATTGATGATTTGGAATAAAAATATTTGGGAAATGCCATTTTTGGAAAACAGCTCAAGTTTTCAATGTTGAGTCCCCAACTGAAACAATCAGTTTCTTCTTGAATTGAAATTTCATTTTCATTCTAATTTTTTAGGACACCTTTCTCATTTCCTGGAAAAGAACCACAAATACTCTTCCTTTCCTTTTTCCTTTCCTTTTTCCTTTCCTTTTTCCTTTCC
>VXBT01003152.1:366495-480095 GCA_013400235.1 Oriolus oriolus
ATGTATTCTCAGTGCTTTTAGCCCACACAGTTATAATTCTTTAAGTTTGATCACTTCCTTCAGACCCAATATCCCGTTAAGCCAAGAGCCCAAACACCCTGGAAACCCCAGACCCCGAGGGCCTCTCCAGAACACATTCTGTAAACAAAGCCAGGCCCAGCCAGGGGAAGGTTCCTCGCTGAGGGGTCTCGCTGGAGTCCCTCCCTGGGCAATCTTTGATAGATGTGCTAATTAGCAAGGCCTGTAATTGCACCCACATCACATCGTGGGGGGCCATTTCTTCGGGGGGTATTTTGGGGTGCATTTCGATGTGCATTTCGGTGCCCCTGAGGATCCTTAAATAAATACCGAGGTAAAAACCTTTTTTCCCTCTTAAATGTGTTCAGCTCTCTTAATTTTAAGACCAGGAAAAGGCGTCATGACAACCCAACTGCTGCTGCAGGCCATCGCTGCCAGCCCCAGATTCCCACCTGGCAGAGCCAGGGGCCGGTGGGTACGGACCTGAGACAGGGAATTCCCGTTTGCTCAGTGCAGAGAGATCCGTGCCAGCGCTGGCAGATGGCAGCCATGGCATCCTGAGTGGGCAGCGGGGTGAGGGAGGTGTTTGAACCCCTTTCAAGCAGGCAGTTGCATGGCAAAGTGGGCACAGCGAGCAATTGGAAGGGCAGCATGGAGATAATTAAGGGCCAGCCCCGTGATTCCGGTGCTGTTCCAGTGCTCAGGACACAGTTCCAGTGCTGATTCCCAGCTGGCTCTGGACAAGGGTGATGGAGCAAGATCCTGTGAGGGTTTGGTGCAGGGCCAGGCTGGGATGCAGACATCATTCCAGCAGCCCTCAGGTTGGTTGGGATGGTTGCTCGTCTCCTGCTGGGGCTCAGCGACCCCGTGCTCCACAAATAATCTGTCCCTGCTCCTTGCCTGCCCTTCCAATGGCCCCAGCTCTCCCACAAGGGAAACTGGAGCTCTTTCAGGAAGAGGTGTTGGCACAGAGCAGCAGCTGCTGCTGTCTCAGTCACCATCCACCCCCTGCACACCTAAGCTGACACCCTGGTCCTGCTGTGGCTTGGCTGGTTTTATTCCAGGTGGACACTTTTAGCTGAGTTTCTGATGCATGACCATTACCTGCCTCCAGAAGAGATCAAAATCTCTGTGTGCTTTGGGCTGGGGATTTAGGATTTCAAGTGAGTGGATCAACCCCTTATGTCCTTGTCTTGTTCTTTCTCCCATTTCTCTCCACCCTGTCCCTCTCCTGCCTTTCCATGGCTCACATCTACAAAGTGCAGAGCTCAGCTGCAGCACCACAAATCCCTGCTCCTGCCTAGAAAACATCTTCTACTCACCTCTGGATGTTTTGCAAGTAGTAGAAAGAGAGTAAATGTCTGGGGCAGAATTCTGCATACTTTGAGTATCTGGAGTGGGTTTGTTCCCTCACTTGTTCAGCATTTATGAGAGTCTCTAGTAATCCCAAAAAATGATCTGTTCCTTCTCCTGAGAGGATTCTGGTGCCTAGTTTGATTGTTCTCCTTTCTCTTGGCTTGTTTCCGCAGATCAACCCCGTGACGGGCCCTCGCGAGGGAGGCACCAAAGTGACCATCCGTGGGGAGAACCTGGGGCTGGAATTCCGGGATATCGCGTCCCACGTCAAAGTGGCCGGCGTGGAGTGCAAGCCGCTGGTGGAAGGGTACATCCCAGCAGAGCAGTAAGTTGGGTGCCTGGCAGAGCAAAGGCCACAGCACAGCTGATAACATTTCTACCTGTAGGGCTTTCCAAGGGATCCATCCCAACCTGGGAATTGAGGAATGGAAGAGGCCATTCCTCACACACATCTCAGGATAATCCATTTATTTAATAATCCATTTATTACTGTGTTTGGATTGCATATTTAGGTGATTGTCATGGCAAATTCCCTAAGGTTATCCTGTTTTTCACCAAGCAGTCACCGCAAGGTGTTCAATTCCAGTTTGGAGGGCGGCAATCCTGAAAAGCCTCTTGCTAAGTGCAGGAGTGATCATTAAACCTTAGAGCTGCCTCCCCCACGGCAGGCTGGAATTCAGAGGGACAGAGCCAGACCTCAGCCCAGCATTCCTCTGTGTATTTAAGTGGATTTACACCACCTCAGCACTTGTCCCAGCCAGAAGCCACCACTTCCTAAAGAATAAATTAGTCCACAGTTTGGATTCTGGATGGGACAGAAGAGGCTGGGTTAATCTACGGTCCACCCCCCAGCACTGCGGGCTGTTTGCTCCACCTCCATGTCACCTGCACCACCAAACCATCCCTCAAACTCTGCTCCTGGTTGGTGTTTTCCCCTCAGGATCGTGTGTGAGATGGGGGAGGCCAAGCCCAGCCAGCACGCTGGATTTGTGGAAATCTGCGTGGCCGAGTGCAAGCCGGAGTTCATGGCCAGGTCTTCACAACTCTACTACTTCATGGTAAGTTCCTGAAAAAAGTTCTCCTTGGCCCTGAAGTCCTTGGCCTTGGTCCCCTTTGCTGCCTCTGTCCATGGTCCTTCACCACGTTGAGCCTCCGAGCTCTTCGCTGCCATTCCGGGTGCACCAAGCTGCTCATTCCATTTCCTTTCAACATCTTGTTCTGAGCAAAAATAGCCAGTCTAATTAAAGTTTTAACAACCTAATAATAGTCCAGATTATTAGTCCAGTTACTGTTCCATGCAGCCACAGTCCAAATTAGTACAGAAAATTCTCATTAATAGTTAAAAGTGCTGAACAGGAGAGAAAAAAAAAGGCTAAAAAAGGGAAAAACTTCCCTAGTATCTTATTTTTTAGGGGTGTGATGCTCCTGCTACCAACACCCCTCTGGCTGGAGCCACCAGAGTCCTCCAGAAGAAACTTGGGGGTTGCCACTACTCATTACTACCCCAAGATCTTCAGCAGCACGAGTGTGGTGCTCAGAGTGAGGTTTCTTTCTCCTCATTCATGGATCCCCTCAGGTGTTTCTTCGTCCCATCCACACCAGGAGCACTGGGATCGATCAGGACACATCCAGCTCAGGCTGCTGGTGAGCTGTAGGATGTGACTGGGGCTCAGTGCTGGTTGGCAATTGTTTTGGATGCTCCGTGATGAAACGAGAGACACCTGCAAGCTTGAGCTTCAGTTCAAGTTCAAACACATGTTGTACACTTGACTTGGGCTTTTTTCCTCCATTCTGATGATGTTCCTTGTCCAAGAGACCTCATTATTCCTCTAAGACCCCTTGCTGGGGACATGCAAGCATTGTCTGGCCTTGATCTGCGCAGATCTGTGCAGGTTTGAGATGAGAGGGTCCCTTTGTTCCCATCAAAAGCTCTCGACTCCTGCAACGGAATGGGTCTCTTCTGAAATTATCCACATGCCTGAGCATTTCTTTATGGTAAAGGGAACTTGTAATGAATGCAAATGTCTTGGATTCCCCCCTCGAGCCACAGAAATTTCTCTATTCTCTGCATTTTCCGGTGTCGCTCAGGTGTTGCGGTGGCGGGGACAGAGAAACACCTTGAGAGAAAGCCCGTACCCGGCAGCCAGAAGGGCTCTTTCCAGGACATTACACTTCAACGTGTCACCTTTGCTACTCCTGGAATTACTGTCTGGTTTTGATCATCCGTGTCCATCTGTGACAGCTTTTCCCTCTGCTTGGCGCCTTCCCGGCTGCCAGGGCACTGGCACGAAGTCACCAGGGTTTTCTCTGCTGAATACCTCCAAACCTTTGTGCTAGACAAAAAAAGAACCCAAAAATACAGACACTCTCCAGCCTGCCCATCATATTCCCTCTCCCGTGTCCGGTGCTTTCACAGTGGGAGCTGTGTTTTTTTGGCTTGCTCGGATTTTTCTGCCAGGAGGGCAGAGATGCTTTTGCAGGAATCTCAACGTGCCCTGGCATCCTGCAGGGGTGCATGGCAGCTTGAAGGGAAAGAAGATGTTTGAAAACCAAGGAAGGGAATCACCTGGGACATAAATGTCATTTCCTGACTCATAGCAAATCTTCTGGAAAATTGCTTTTCAAGGGTTTTGAAGGAAAAACTTGGTCAAAATTGGCCAACAGGCTCAGCCTTTCCCTGTCCTGCAAGAATTGGAAGAGATGATGGTTTGGACTCAACAGAGTATTTAACTTCAGTGTTTTAAGAAAGAGGTGGCTTAGTTTAGGGAAGCCAGAACAATTCTTCTCCACCTTTCTAACCAGAACTTTTAAATTCAAATAGCTGCTCGTTTGTTTTAAACTCATCTGTGATCAAAACCTACAAATTGCATTAGAAAGTACAATAAGCCAAGAGGGAAACAAAGCTGAAATGAAATTTATGATGATCTAAATGAAACTTTTTTTTTTGCAGTTATTCATTTTCTTGCTGTGATTATTGCCCCAGTCTTTCAATGAAAAAAATATTACATTCACTTCTCAGTTTGGGTGCTGAAGAAAGTTTGCCTTTATTCTGGCTTTAGATGAAAATATGTGTCTCAGTGCAGGTGCTGTGGGCTACTCTACATTTCTTCTGGGTCTGCTCCTAAAATCCTTGTTTTGGAGAGCATTTCCCATCCATGCCTTTCATTTTTTCCCTCTTGCTGCTGCTGTGGAACATCTAGAAAGGAAACCCAGGTGCACAAGCTGTGTTTGAGTCACGTCTTGCTCCTAGGAGGAATGGGATGGGAGCCAAGGTCTTGACAAGCTCCATAGGGTCAGTTTAGACCCAGCTCTGATGGTGCTTCTCTGTGGAAAACCTGTGTGCAGGAGATGCTGGAGGAAAGAAAGGGTTGGGGAGCTGAGGAAAGTAGGTAAAACCTAGAAAAGATGCAGAAAATTTCCTGCCCTCTTTCCCTCGTTGTCACTCTCCAGCCTATCACCGATTCACAGGACCCTCTTTGCATTTTCCACCACCTTCCACCAGCGAGGAAACGGTGAATAATCTGTAGAGTTCTGCTGTGAATGTGCTGTGCAATATTTATGAAGGCCACTGTGAATAATTAATGGTCGATCACAACTTTGAAAGCTGAGCCACAAACCCATTTCTAAGACTGGCCCGAGACGCAGCAGCGCTTTGCCAAGGAGCATTCCTGGTGTGGCCTGTGAGGATCCTCAAAAGGCCGTGGCTGCTTTATCTACCCCAAGGAGAGGGCAGGGAACCCACCCAGGGGTGGCACAAAGATCTTTTGGGTCTTTAACTTGAATGTTCCTCTATGATTTTTGAATCAGATACTACTGCAGTGCTGTTGTAGAGGTTTTGGGCACGAGGTTGACCATTCTCAACCCATTTTCTCCCAGCTGGGAGGTCACCTCCCAGCATCAGCCATCATGGTCAGCAGGAATTTGCACTGGTGGGGGTGTCCATCAACAAGGGAGTTGCCATCAGAGCTTGAGGTGGTACCCGAAATATAAAGGAGCGGTACTGAAGTGCATCTTTTGCATGTCCATAATCTTCCTGTGGTTTTTACCCCATTAAAAGAGAATGGTAGAGAATATTCCCTGAAAATCACACTCCGGGCTTGCAGCAGAGGGGCTGGAAAGTTGTCCAGTGGAAATGGACCACGGGGCAATGGTCAACAGCAGCTGAACATGGGGCCAGGTGTGGCCAGGTGGGCAAGAGCCCGATGGCACCTGGGTTGTATCAGGAATAGTGTGGCCAGCAGGAGCAGGGCAGTGCCCATCCCACTGTGCTGGGCACTTCTGAGGCCCCAGCTCAAATCCGGGATCTAGTTTTAGGCTCCTCAGGGAAGGGAACGGAGCTGGGAAGGGGCTGGAGCCTCAGGAGCGGCTGAGGGAGCTGGGAAAGGGGCTCAGCCTGGAGAAAAGGAGGCTCAGGGGGGACCTTGTGGCTCTGCACAACTCCCTGACAGGAGGGGGCAGCCGGGGGGGGTCGGGCTCTGCTGGCAGGGAACAGGGACAGGAGGAGAGGGAACGGCCTCAGGCTGGGCCAGGGGAGGCTCAGGCTGGATATTGGGAAAATTTCTTGATGAAAATGTTGCCAAGCACTGGCACAGGCTCCCCAAGGAAGTGGTGGAATCACTGTCCCTGGAAGTGTTCAAGGTGCTTAGAGAGGTGCTTTAGTGGTGGCCTTGGCAGTGCTTGGTTAATGTTCACACCTGCCGATCTTAGGGGTCTTTTCCAACCTCAGAAATTCCATGATTCTAAGTATAAAACCAGCTTCCAAACCATCAGGTGAAAACCAGCCAGGTTTGAACACAAAAAGTGCCCAGCTCTGACAATAGATCCTTCTACAGAGCTGCAAGTCTGATTTCCATGTTCTGCCCTTCCTCCAAGAGCTGCATTTTCAATAGGAGCAAAATGTAAAAATGGAAATCTTGCCGCTGTTTTTCAAAATGATTAAACCAGAGGGGCCCAGGAACAGAGGTGGCTCTCTGTGTGTGAGAGTGGGAGCTGTGGTGTGTGTCAGGTGGTTTTATAAACACGGATTAATGGTCTCCAAAGCTCAATAAGGTGACTGCGTGATGTACCTGCTCGTTCAGAGGAGCTGAGAGCTTCAAGCACTTGTGTCATCATTCTTAAAGAGAGGGGGAAAGAAATAATCTTCATTTAAATGCATATAGTAGCTTTTCACTTGGGACTGAATGGAAAGTTTTTCTATTAAAATGCAAATGAAAGAATAAACTGTAACTCCAAATTTCTCCCTGAATATTGATGTCTCCTCTCTGCATTGTGGTAACAGGGTGATCTGTGCCTTCAGAGTGCGAGTATTTTATCTTGATTTGGGGAAGAAAGGAGGGTAGCAGGCTAAGAAAAAGAGTTTTGAGATTTGGGGCCGCCAAAGGAATTGTGCCCCTTTTCGATACATTAACACAGCGCTACGTTAAGCTTGGAAAAGAGGCTCAGGAAATCAGCAGGAAAAGGGAAAAGGTGTTCAGCTGGGCAGCGCTGCTTTTGTGGCTGTGGGGTTTCAGAGGACAGCTCTACAGGAGCACCACCCCCATGTGTCAGTGCAGGACAGCCTGAGGGTCTCTCAACATCCAGGTCTGATAAGAAGAGAAAGATTTAGGGTCATGTGTGGGCATTTTGCACCAGGGCAGGTTCAGGTTGGACATCAGGAGGAATTTCTTCATGGAAAGGGTTGTTGAACATTGGAATTTCACCAGGAGGTGATGGAGCCCCATCCCTAGATGTGTTCAGAGAACAGCTGGATGTGCTTTGTTCTGATTGTCAAGGTGGAGATTGGTCACAGGTTGGACTCAATGATCTTGGAGGTATTTTCCAGCCTCTGTGATTCTGGGATCCTATGTGGGAGAGGCAAGAACGAACCCAGATGTTCTGCTGAGCCACAGCTCTCCTCCATCCAAGGGGGAATGGCTTAGATGGGATATTGGGAAGGAATTCCCAGCTGTGAGGGTGGGGAGGTCCTGGCACAGGGTGCCCAGAGAAGCTGTGGGTGTCCGATCCCTGGAAGTGTCCAAGGTTGGGTGAGGCTTGGAGCAACCTGGGATAGTGGAAGGTGTCCCTGCCCATGGCAGAGGGTGGAATTGGATGATCTTTAATGTCCCTTCCAATTCAAAGCATTCTGTCATTCTGAGAATCAATAAAATCAAGTGACCTTTTCAAGATCAAACCGTTTCATCATTTGTGAGTTCCACAGTTTGGAGCTGGAGATTCCCCAGTAGGATCCAATCAAACCAGTTCAAGACCTGAGTTATCCTGCAGAGCTGGTGTTGTGTGACAGCAAAAAGACCCCTGAGCTGTGCCAAACAAGCAATGGAGATGGGACTCAGATCCTCCAGGCATGGAACTCTTTGTAAGGGTATTTCTGAGTGGGTACAAGGGCAGATCTGATTTTGGAGGGGTGAGAACAGACTGGAGTTGGGTCTGAACTCATCCCACTGAACTTGGCACTCGGTCTCTGACCAGAGTGGTGTCACCCCAGAATCCTTTATCCGCCAGAAGACATGGCCAACTTCAGAAGTCCTGATTAATCCTTGGGGGTGCCTCCCTCTCTCACCACTAACAGGGGAGGGAAGGTCCCTCTGCTCCTCTGCTGGGTTTCCAACACCTCCCTTTGCCTCCACAGACTCTGACCCTCTCTGACCTGAAGCCGAAGCGAGGACCGGTGTCGGGTGGCACGCAGGTGACAATCACAGGCAACAACCTCAACGCTGGCAGCAATGTCATCGTGACATTTGGGCGACAACCCTGCCTCTTCTACAGGTACAGACGAGCCCTTCCTGCTGCTCATGCCTGAGTGTGAAAGATTAAACGCCAATTAAAGCCAAGAGACTCCTCCTGCAGCCCTGACACCCTGTCCCTCAAGTACCTCCTTTGCCCGTGGCCATGTCTATGCAGCAACAGGACTTGTGCATTCTGCACCATGCACAGCCTTGCTGGGCATGTTTTGGGGAGAGAAAATAGGATTTATTTCATTGTTTTGACTGGTATTTGATGTGCTTTTTCCCGTGGCCTCTTGTCAAATTTCAGCACAATTCTCCACGGTCCTGCGCTCTGCTACTTGCTCTGGGAGTGCGTCGTTTAAAAGATTCATTTTCATGTCCCCGCTTTAGTAGAGGTGACAAAGAAAATCTGACAACATCAGCTCCAAGTACTAAACCACCTCCCTTTTATCCCAGAACAGTCCTGTAGCGCTAAGAAATGGATGATTTGCAACATTTTAGCTCTGGGTTGGCTCCTGTTCAATTGCGCTTCAGAGAGGCTTAATGTCAGTGTTACCTGCTGGATGTTCCCTGATGCCTGTGAGAATGAGCCTGAATCCCATTCCCAGGGGCTCCTGCAGCTCAAAACTACCCAGGGCAACACATTTTGTTGCCAGTAGCAATGGGGACTGAAGATGAAGTTGGCACATTTCTCCCAAATATGTCCTTGGCAGAGGAAGGGCTCATTCACAGGAGACCTGGGAGCACTGCCCTGGGGCCCCTCTCCTGGCTGTGGGGATCCTCTTTAGCTGCCTGTCATGACTGTGGAGCCATCCAGCATCCAAAATTCAGCAGGGTGAAGTCACAGCTTGTGAGCTGAAACGCCAAGTGGGAGCTGCAGCTGCTTGGAGATGCACACTGAAGAGACTGGGCAATTTTAGGAGGGGTGGAGCATTGTCTTTCAAGGGAATTTAGAGGGCATCTGGGGGTGCAGTCAGTGAAGGAGACTTACACCCCTATTTTAGGGGTATAAGATGAGGCTGCATCACAAATCACAGGACTAGGGAGACTGAGGATGTTTGATGCTTTGATTTTTGACTCATTTTGAAAGGAATGCAGACCTGGAGCTGGTTTTGAGCCCTGCCAAAAAGGAAAGGTTTATGCAGAATCCTCTTTAAATATAATCATAAAATGCTTCCCACTGTATTAGCACTTCCAAAGGTCCCAGGCACACTGGAAACTGCACTTAAACAAGACTTACAGTCTTAATGCAAAGTAAACTTTATGATCCCAGACTGCAAAGCTGAGGTGCAAACACCCCTTTTATGAGCTGCTGCTGCTGCACACGTCTGCAGGCAGGAAGGAAACATCCATCAAACATTTAATCACAGAGAAAGATTTCTGGAGAGAGGCCTGGTTTGGACTGCCCTTGGGGTTCAGATTTTACTCTGAGACCCGAGAGATGAGGGCTCTTGTGGTTTTATTTAAACCAGTGAACAGGCAATGCCACTTCCCCAGACACTGCTACAGGAACATGAATGGTTCACACTGAGTTTCACCTCTTCAGTGCATAGGTTTAGCTCACAGGACATAAGAATAGGTCGTTGGGCTCTTTTTGACACCATTTTGCTGCTGGTAGCACCTGGTTCACGTTTACTTTCTCCTCCTCTCAGGAGATCCACCAAGCACATTGTCTGTAACACCACGGCCTCCTATGAAGGCTTTGAGAAGGTGAAGGTGTCCGTGAGAGTGGACAAGGCCAAGATCCACCAGGAGCTGCACTATGAGTATGTAGAGGATCCCACCATCCTGAGGATTGAGCCTGAGTGGAGCATCTTCAGGTGAGCATCCCATGGGAACACCCTCCCTCTTCCTGTGTTTTTTCAAAGGAGCACTGCTGTGATAACTTTGGTCCTTGGTGTAGAAAACTGCTCCCCAAGCATTGTGTCCACCAAGAATTTGTGCAGAGATACTTCCCAGAGCTAAAGGGATCCCTCAGGGTGGATTGGAGTGGAATGACACTGAATGATCAGTGTTTGTAAATATATAAATGTGTGTACATATAGGTTTATTTTAGAATAATGTGGTTGCAGAGGAAAGCAGGTATGTGGCCATTTTGGTTGTTATTATCGCTAGCAATATGAAAATATAAAAGCCTAAAAACATCCCATAAGAAAATGCATGAGAAAGAGAAGGAAAAGATGAGAGCAGAAAGATTGCACCACTCACAGGCCTCACAAAACTTGGTGGTTGCAATTTCGACGTCTGCTGGTTGAAGTGATGGTCACAGACTGGATCCATCAGATGACAAGGGGCATCCCAAAGAAACAATGAAGAAAATCCCCAGAACACAACCTCTACTGGGTTTATATTCCCTCAGGTTTGGGTGGGAATGCCCAGCTACCTCCCCTGGGGTGGGGAGTTTCCCTCTGGATGATGGAATGCTGTGGATCAGGGACACTTGGATGATGGAACATTGTGGATCAGGGACACCTGGATGATGGAACATTGTGGATCAAGGACACCTGGATGATGGAATGTTGTGGATCACAAGTTTCTGACACCTTCTGAGTTGACACAGCTGCCTCTTGAATCGGCCCAGTTGGCTCCATCATGTCCCATCACGGCCCATCAGCAGCGTGAGCACCTTCAGGCTCCGTGTGAATGCCCCGGCACTGCCCAGGCAGGGGAGTTATCACAGCTGAGTTCACTTGAGAAGGACAAAGAGACAAAGTTCCCTCCTCCCAGGGTTTGTCTCTTCCCTTATCTGGTCCAACACCAGCTGCAGCCTGAGCTGGGCTGTGCTTGCCCTCAGCACCTGGGTGGGGGCTTTGCACATCGGCAGCTTCCCCTGAGTGTTTGAGCCACCAGCATCCCAATGTCTCTTCCAGTGTCGCATTCTTCTCCCTAGACCTGGGAGGACTGGACAATAGTATCACATTTATCTCATCCCAAGTTCCCTGCACGCTCCAAATTCCATCAGCAGGTGTGTTTGGGGAGGGGTGGCTTCGGTGGTGGCAGATGAGCAGCTGCTTCTTTGCAGTTTGCTAGAGCGGGCAAAAGCCCTTCCATGATTTCAGCAGTGTCTAAGCCATGAACCATTTCAGTCTCTCACAGCCTGCAGGCTGCAGTTCCTACCTTTCCCACAGCCTTCGTGGATTGATACCTCAAGACCGAGCACTGCCTGTTTGGCCATGGTTTCTGAAAGCCCCAGGGCTCTGTCCCGAGATGAAACACAGCGGGAGCCCTGCTCCCTGCCCTATCCAGGAGCCTTTCTCCTCGTTAGGGATCTCTCTTTCCCTTCACCCCCTTGATGCTGCTTTGGTGAATTCACAGGGTTCACATGAAGGTGCCTGAGAGCAGCGCTTGCCCTGGTTGTGGAAGGCATCAAAGTGATACCCAAACTCTCAGAAGCCTGGAGAAATGGCCTCAGGAAGGGAGAAATTGGTCATTAAATGCACTGGTATTTCCTTGAAAAGATACAAAATAAGAAATCTTAGTCTCCCCTCATTCATCTGCAGCAGCTCTCTGCTTCCCTGTCAAACTGGACTGATTGGAGTCCCTGGGGATTAGGAGCAGGGCTTGTAAATCCCCCCAGTTCAGCTCCCATCCCAAAGATGTGTTCACAAATCAATTAGTGCCTTTAATTACCGCGAGGGAATTTACTGATTTAGCTGGATTGAGTCTTTGCACGTTGGGCTTGAAGCTTTAGTGTCAGGATTTTCCATTTGGGGCTTTTATTTTCAGAGTCCAGGTTATCAGTGAAATGAGAAATCACTTTACTCCCTTATAAAGCGAGTTCAGTGCTGCTTAAAAGGTGCAGGACTGACAGCCTAGGAGAGTGAATTCCCAAATATCCTCTGGAGAGCTGCAGCACCTTCCTCCATCTGGCCTCAGGTCTGACTGGGATGTGAGGAGTCCACCAGAGCCTGTTTGCTCCTTGGTTTCACTGCTGAAGCTGCCAGTCAGAGGTGAAGAAGCAGCCAAGGGGATGCCTCAGGTGTCCTTGGCAAAGTTTTGCCCAGCCTGGAGGTGCAGGGACTCTGTGTCCCAAGGCTTGGTGGATGGGATCTCCCCTCCCAGCTCCCAGAATAATGGAAATTAAGGCGAGGCGCTTGTTTGGGGGGTACCAGCTTATCTGTGGGGTGTGCAGCTGCTAGGATGGACGGCTGGGACTGCACTTGTCTCATCACTCTTGGAATCATTAGGGTTGGAAAAGACCTCTAAGATCATTGAGTCCAGTTCTTAACCCAGCACTGCCATGTTCACCACGAACACATATCCCCAGGTGACACATCCAAACGCCTCTTGAACACTTCCAGGGGTGATCTGAACATTTCCAGGGATGGAGCATTTTCGGGTACAACCTCTCCTCTTTGCTTTCTTCATCTGAAGTCAGGAAGCATCAACTTGAGCACCAACAGATGCCTCGTTTTTACCAGACCTACCCAATTTCATCCTCTTCCTTAAGCACTTTTGAGTCACTCCAAAGGTGCACAACCTTGGAGAGAGAGGATGGAATATCCAGGACTACCACGGGGGTTCAGGGTGTCAGGGACAGTTTTAGGCACTATAACCATGGGGCTGAGCTGTTCCCAGGGAGGGATGATTGCCACTAAACCAGCTTTGCAAAACCAGTGAATGCAAGCACCAAGCCTGGCTTAAAACCTTTTCAAGGGCCATTTTTTCAAGACAATAAAGAAAAGATTACTGCTGATTCACTTCCATAGCCAAAAAATAAAAAAAGAGTCATGCTGGGCTGGCAGGTAAATAAAATCTTAGGAGGCTCTATTAATACTTTTGATCTGGGTTTGATTTGAGTTACATCCAGCAATTACCTGAGTCTGCAGGCAAAAAAAATGATACTCAGGGTCTTTTGGGGAAAAAAAAGAGTTAAATTCAGAGAGCTCTTGGCACCTCTGTTATTTTGCTGGGCAGCAGCAGGTCTCCAGACTCCGCTCCCACCTGGCTGAGCATCCAGCTGCAGGCACAAATGCCAATGGCTGGTGATTTTCAAGGCAAGGAACAGTTTTATTTACTTTATTTTCAAGCCAGAGAGGGTTTGGGGGTGATTTTATGTCTTTAGCAAACAAAAAACTGCTTTGCCTATTTTCTTTGCCTCTCTCTGATCGGGTGCTGTGGCTGTGTTTATTACCTGAGGTCTGAGCCTGCAAGCTCAGATTCCAACCCAAACACAGGATTTTTAACACTTGGGTTTAAAGCTGTGTGCACAGATTTGGTTCATTAAATAAAAGGATTTGTGTTCATATAGACACACTCATGTACCAGTACGTGTGTTCACACCTTGGATTTGTGTGGAACATGTAAAACTTTCAGCTGAATAAAGATACAAAATCCCTTCTAGTTTGAATCAGCAGAGATTAATTATATTAGTAATGATATTATTATTAAATTATGTAACAATAGCAATAAAACACTATGTTCTATTATTAATATAAAGGCTCACAGCAAAAATCCAGAACATCCAGGATGGTGGAGAAAGAATAATTTGGTTTATACATTTTTGGGTTTTGAAGAATGAGCTCTCCCTGAATGATGTCAGGAATCTTTACAGGGAAGCTGAATTTTGGGGAGAGGGTATTTTTTCCTGTAAGGCAGGGAAGGGAAGGTCTCTTGTTAGCAGATGTGTGACTTCAGCAGGATCCTCTGTGCATTCAAGAAAACTCATCCAAGCAGATCTTATGGAAACAGCAAAATGTGGGTTTGCCCCATAAAACCTCCCATTAGCAATTTCCTGTCACAGTTGATGATTTCAGAGAGAAAAAACTTGAGATACTCTGCAAAACTCAAGGTCAAATGTTGCCCTAACCAAGGACCAGTCCAGTCCTTGAGTGAAAGACCATGAGGAGCCTCCCAGAGAAGCGGCCCAGGAGTTTCTGCTGGAAGATGTGGTTGTGCCAGTTCTCTCTGGATAAACCCAAACTGTTTGGTTCATCAGTGTGGGTGCAGCTGGAGGGGCTGGAGCACAGCTCACCCAAACCTGACAGCTATTCTGTGTGTGTCTGCATTCATTCCTGCCTCCCCAGCTGATTAATAATATAAGATAAATGAGGAATACTGAAAACAAAGGTCAGAAATGGGGGACATTTGTTGGCTTCATCCTCACAGAGTGTTTATTCTCTGGTGTTTTCTCATTTATAACGCACATGCCTCACCTTGCTTGTATGTGCAGGTTTACCTGGAGGCAGGGAAGGGATTTTGAGCTTTCTTTTTACAATCCCATCGATTTCCACATGGCCTCCCCTTCCCAGCAGGAAATAAATTGCATCCTGGACAGTTTCCAAGGGGAGTTATAGAGGCAGGTGCTGAGACTGCTGAGAGCACTCCCCACCCTGGGAAACCCTCGGAGACGGGGCTGTCTGCTGATGACATTTCCTCATCCTGTCCTGGCTGTGTGAGCCCTGACTGGTGAAGGTTTTGCTTTCTTGGACGACTCTCCTCCCTTCGGCCCTGGATCACGTTGTCCCCACCTCGTGCTGTGGCAGCAGAGCTCACCCTGGTAGATCAGAGCTGCTTTAATTTGGGATGGCCAAAGCTGCCTCTGGTGAACCCTTCTCCTTAATGTGGTGGTCAGAGCCAACCCTGCGAAGCCTGGGAATGGTCCTTTGCAGTTTCCTTCCTCCTTCCCCTACATTCCCTGAAGCCCCACAATCAGCATTGCTGGCTGCAGCTGGAGGAGGCAGGGGAAAGGAGAGAAGGGTGTTTCTGAGAGCTGTTTCCTTGTGGTGACAGTGACTGCAGGGAGTGAGGAGGGCTCCAGCGACATCTCCCCATAAAAGTGAGAAAATCCACCAGATGCCTGTGGGCTGTGGCTCGTGTGAGCTGGATTTCCCAGGAAATTGGTCTGTGAGCAAGGGGACACAGTGACTGGGAATCTCTGTTTGTGTTGGATCCTGATCTGCCTGGGCCACCACGTGGAAACCAGGCCTTATGCACACCAAGGCTGAAGATTTGGCTCCGTTTCTTCTCATTGCTGCAGGACTGGGTTGCCTGGTGGCACCAAAGAGTTCACTGAGATGACACTGTCATATTCAGGGTGAGGTTTGATAGCAGGTTTGATAAGGGGTTACAGACCTCAACCCAGAATCCTCAAGAGCTGTTTCCATGGGGCTGGATCTGTGAGGGCTTTTTGGGTTGGGCACTGGAACAGCTCCCCAGGGGATGGTCACAGCCCCAAGGCTGCCAGATCTCCAGGAGTGTTTGGACAACACTTTCAGGCACAGGGTGAGATGGCTGGGGTGTCTGTGCAGGGCCAGGAGTTGGACTGGATGATCCTTGGGTGTTCCAGTTCAGGATATTTTATAATTCTGTGACTGACTGAAGTGAAATGGGAGATACAGTCTGTGGGCCATTTTAAAGACCCCGTGTTAAATCTCTGCTCTTCCTCTCATCACCAAAGCTTGTGAGTGCTGAGTCCTGACAAGGAGAACCACCCAGAGGCTGCCTGACATGGCAGTTTCAGCAAGCATTTGTGTTTACTTATTTCTCCCCTTATGAATAAAAGAATGAAAAATTATTTGTTTTGTTCTCCCTTCCCTCCCTACGGGACCGCGAGACGTCGTCAGATAATGTGCAACCAACATTTAGGAACACAGATCGCCCATTCCTGGTGTGATGAGTTCTGACATCTGTTAACTGGGTTCGTTCTTTAATTCCATTTCTTTTTCTCCAGTGGCAACACTCCCATTGCCGTGTGGGGAACTCACCTGGACCTCATCCAAAACCCTCAGATCCGGGCAAAGCACGGCGGAAAGGAGCACGTCAATGTGAGTGTGACTGCAGAGCTGGGGAGGGGACACGCCAGCGTGGGGACAGGGGCTGGCTGGCAGCTCTGGAGCCTGAAATCGCCCATTGCAGCCCAAAAGAGAGGGCGTGATTTGTTTCCAGGAACATTATCTTGTACCTGAAGGACACAAAGAAAAGAAGGTTTATGGCAGGGCTGGAATCAAACTTCAGGGTCTTCTGAGACCTTCACCCTTGTCTTTGCTTCTCCAGCTTGCTGAGATTCATTTCAGGAAACTGCTATCCAGACTGGAATCCCAAGCACAGCTGAGCAGGCACTGCACAAACACTTCTGGAGAAACACCCAGAGTGTGAGACCTAATTGCAGAGGTAGAGAGGTTTTGACTAATCTGTGCTGAGCAAAAAATAAGAGAAGAAACTTCTATTTCCAGAAGGAAACAAAGTCAGGGGAAGATGGTGACACTGGCAACCCCAGAGGCCGAGCTCTCAAGAGGCACAGGAGGCCCAGCTGAAGTGCAAACACACCTGCCCCAGAACTGAGAGGTGCAGAACAGCACAGGGATGCCCTGCCAGGCTCTGTATTTTCCATAAAACTCTTTGTTTTTGGTTTCTTTCCCCAGAACTGAGAGGTGCAGAACAGCACAGGGATGCCCTGCCAGGCTCTGTATTTTCCATAAAACTCTTTGTTTTTGGTTTCTTTCCCCAGAACTGAGAGGTGCAGAACAGCACAGGGATGCCCTGCCAGGCTCTGTATTTTCCATAAAACTCTTTGTTTTTGGTTTCTTTCCCCAGAACTGCGAGGTGCAGAACAGCACAGAGATGACCTGCCAGGCCCCAGCGCTGGCTGTGGACCCCAGTCACCAGTCTGAGCTCGCCGAGCGCCCGGAGGAGTTTGGCTTCATCCTTGACAACGTGCAGTCCCTGCTGATCCTCAACAAAACCAACTTCACCTACTACCCCAACCCCATCTTCGAGGTTTTCAATCCCTCGGGGATCCTGGAGCTCAAGCCTGGAAGTCCCATCATCCTGAAGGTGAGATGGGGACCAAGGACTGGATGAGGAAGGACAAACAAATTCTGCCTCTGCCCTCTCCGTGCCTGCCAGCACCCCCACAAATCATCCTGACTGCACCCCAGAAATCTCCTCCATTCCTTGCCCCGTATGGAACCACATCAGAGTCACTGTCAGCATACACCATGCACTGCTCACACCCTTGACTAAAAAATGTAAACTCCTGATGCAGATAGCTGTGTGCAGCCTGAATTTGTACCCACTGCTGTCCACCAGAGAATATTTTCTACCATTTCAGTGGGGCTGACACTTAAATACCCAACTCTGTTTCCTTTCTTGGACATTCAAGATCTTCCTCTCACCCCTGTTTAAACCCAAACCCACCCCTGTTTAAACTTTTGTCTTTTCTGTAATCTGCACAGGAATACAGAGAAGGAATTTTATGATGGAGCATTTCTGTATCAGTATTTTGATGTGGTCAATATGCAAAGGAATTATTTTACCTGCAGATGCTTTTTGCACGTTTGGAAGGGGGTCTGATTTACTTGCCTGACTGTATTTAGTGAGGGCTTTATTGTGCAGGACTTAGATGGAACATTTCTCATCCAGTTCCAGAGAGGGAGGAGCAGGACAGGCTGTTGTGACTGCTTTAGGTCTGTAGCCACTCATGCTGTTCCCTGCATGACTTTCTAAATTGGCTTTTCCTCTCTGTGTCAGCAAATGGTGAACTACAAATGTCATAATAGAATCGTATTTAGGTTGGAAGGGACCTTAAAGACCATCTCATTCCAACCCCCTGCCATGGGCAGGGACACCTTCCACTATCCCAGGCTGCTCCAAGCCCCATCCAACCTGGCTTGAAGCAGTGTCAGGGATCTGCCATCCACACCTACTGAATGCAGTATCAACACTTGTATCCCAAGGATGAACCAGAGAGGGGAAAGAAAACTCCTTCCTGATGTTAATTTGGTTATTTTGGGGTGTGATATTCCTTTCTGTGCAGGGCAGGAATCTGATCCCCCCGGTGGCAGGAGGCAATGCCAAACTGAACTACACCGTTCTGGTGGGTGAGAAGCCATGTGCAGTGACCGTGTCGGACGTGCAGCTGCTCTGCGAGTCCCCAAACCTCATTGGAAGGCACAAGGTGATGGTAAGTGATGCACCACCCTCAGCCTCAGCTCCCTGGGTGGCTTGGGAGGGCACAGCAGTGCTGAAGAGCTGGCAGAGAGCTCCAAGGGGTTTGCATCACCACTGGCCTTCTCGGGAGCATCAGGGCTCCTTTTTGATATAACACCCTCATCAAGGGTAGCTTGGAGAAGTAGAGCAGTGGAAAAGTAACCTGGAGATCTTAATGGACAGTGAGAAACCTTTCAGGATCAAACCCCAGTAGGAGAATTTGCCTCTCTTCTGTTTTTGTGTGGACTGTATGAGCACCTGGTGCTCATGTGAGATCACCTATGTAACATGTTCCTACATGACATGGGTAAATTCAGTACTGTCCCCATCACTTATTGACAGGATGGTGACTAAAATTTGCCTTTATGTAGGAGAGAAAAAAAAACAAAGCAGGATGTGGACAACAGTGAGAGTGAACTTTGGAGTTCTGACTTCTATAAAACTCAGTGTGCTCCTGCAAATCCTTCCTGGAACCTGTGAAGAATGGACCTGGTGATTACATCGGAGGGAGCTTCTCCTCCTCTCACCGTTTATTTATTTACTCCTTTTTTTCACTTTCCTCTCAATAATTTGAATTCCTTGATGCCGTTGCTTGATAAACAGCAGATCAGCAAACACCCTGGAGTTGTACCAAGCTGTGGGTGGGAACAACAAAAGCTGACAACTGACATCAGTGTTTCTCATTCCTTGTGAACAACTTGTTTTTCTGCTGCCCACCCCCCCCCCNAGTGCAGTGAGACTCAGAGAGTTTGATCTTTAAAAATATTTTTCTGGGAACTTTTAGGAAGCAGAGTTTATGATGACCATTTTGGGTCTTGTTTGTGGCTGCCGCTGGGATCCCTTGTAGTGGCTACTTAAATTCTCTGTGCCAAAGTTTGTCATCTGGAAAACAGAGGTAATAATCCTTTCCAGCCATGCAAATACACCGTGACTCTCGATTCATCGCAAAGCACATTAAGACACTCCGAGAGGAGCAACAATGAAGTGAGAGATTTTCTCTGTGTGAAAACCAAAGCTTTTGAGCACGGCAATAAATGTTCCCCGTCACTTTCATGGATATAATTAAACATATGGTTAGTCAGAGACGGACAAAGCCAATCCTGGGGAGAGAAAACTCAAAGCCAGGTGAGCCATAATCAACCCCTGGGGATGCAGGATGATGGACATCTGGCCAGGCTGTGCTAATTGGAAAGGCTCCCCTGCTCCTGCAGCTCGGGACAGTTTAAGTGAAGCCAAAGATTAAAACACAATCCCTTTTTGAGGATGCTGGTGAAACAAGGGGTACTGCTGGGAAACTGGGAAGATGGTGGAGGTGCTCAATGATGGACTTTGCACCTGGAACCAGGGCTGGGAAATGCCTCCTCCAGCATGGCACAGCATCTCTGCTGCTCGGGCTGGGACCAAATGTATCCCCATGTTTCACACAAACACCTCTTTGATGGCCAGGATAACTGACAGGTAGTTCCTCCTCCTGATTCTGCCAAAGACTGGCTGTGTGACCTTGAGGAAATTGTTGAACAAACCCTTTCTTGCAAAGTGAGGTGGCCACGAGCTGAGATGGGGCCATGGGAGTGAATCAACCGGTGCAAAACAGAGATGATTTACAAGGGAAGGAGCAGTGGCAATGACACACATTGATGTCAACACGCTTTTGATCTGGTTCAGCTGTCTTTTACACAATGACAGAGTTAAGTATTTGAAAAAAAATAGCAAAGAAGTAAAAGGCCTCAACGATGGTTAAAAAGAAGATTGACTAAAACTCAGAGGCGAGTTTTTTCCAAGGAAAAGAAAGAGATGTGAGGAAGATCCATGAGTGGCTACGCCAGAGAAGGTCTGCAGGGAAGATGTGGAATACATTTGAAGGGTTGCTGATATCTGATGCAGTCTGGAAAGTCACACCAGACTCTGTGTAATGAATGGAGAGATGGTCAAATGCATCAGCTGAAGTTCATGGTGTGATTCATTTCATCTTAAGAGGGATGATTTCATTTGATTGGAACAAATTTGCACCAGGAAAGACTCCTTCAGAACTCCTGGACTCCTACAGGAGTGGCCACTAAGACTTCATTGGAGGAAACTGGGCTCTGACGTAAAGCCCATTTAGAACATTCAGTGTAATTTAGCACAAATTGATGATTAATAGTGTTAAAAAATGGCCAGATTGCTGTTGTTTGGTGGGTCCATGTTCACTCTTCTGGAAGGTAAAAATAGCTTCCTCCAGAACCACTCAGTGGATTAAGAAGCAAAGCAGGGCTACCTGTGCATATTTTCTTGTGTTTCTTTTAAAAGCTCACAATAACACTGCAGCCTCGTTGGCTTTCTTCTTCAAGAGCCAGATTGCCTCAGATCACGGCAGCTTCACTGCTGGAATTGTGAGACCTTCCCAGTGATGAAACCACCTTTAAAGAGGAACACACTGGGCCTAACTTTGAACACCCGCTTTTTGGAGCTTGGATCCCCTTATCATTAATGGAGAGAAATGGGAACTTCCATTGAATGAAACGTCTCATCCCAGTGTCAAAGGTGTCAGAAGCAGCTCACATAAATCACATCCTGAAAGTGGTTTTTCTCTTTGTTGACTCTGGAATCGTGCTGCAGTGTCTAACTCGGAAGTGCATGCAGAGTATTTGGTGAGAGAAATCCCACCCAGGGAGACAGGCTGTTCTTCCAGCTTTGAGGATGGACCTGCACTGGGATTTGGGATGGGGGTTGTTTGAGTCTAGTCTGATATTCCTTGAATGGACTCTTATGACTGCAGGGCTTGGAGAAAGAGAAAATGAAATAGAATGAATCTATTTATCGACCCACTGACAGGAAGGAAAGTGTGTGAGCTGGTGAGCAAATTTTGCTGGGAGGATTTGGGACAGTGGCCTAGGGTAAAAGGGAACAACTTCCAGTGCATAGATTAGGATGTGATTTTGGCAGTTTGTCTGCCCAGTTGAGAAGGTGACATTCCAACACCAAACCTTAGGATTTATGAGTGAGTTGGATCTTGTGTCTTGAAATAGGTGGGAAATCTCATTACTGCTGCATCCCCAACTAAGGGTCTGAAGTTCCTTGGCCACCGAAAATGCTCTACAAGCCATCAGTGTCATGGTACCAATTGGTCATCTTGAAACTCCGTTACCTGATGAGGAGAGTTTAGGATTAGTTTTGGTTTTCGTTGTGGACATTTTATCTTCTAGACCCCAGCCCAAAATGGCATGAGAGGACCTTGTGGATGGAAATCAGCTGTTTTCAGACATTCACTGTGGTCTTGTCCATGACATAGGGGTTGTAGTTGTGTCTCTTTGGCCGGGGCCTACTGAGGAGCAGCCTACACCTGGTGGTAGAGCAGAACAACCATCGTCCCTGAGGCTGCAACTGGGATTGGAATAACTTCTAGGAGGTGATAAAGTCACAGAGATTGATGTTCCCAGAAAGGGTTGGGGTGGAGAGCACCTGGGAAAATTCATTAATTTGTGATTCTGCCCCGTAGTCTCTTCTGCTGGCTCCAGCTGGGCCAGTTTCTTCCTCCTGCAGCCTAGAGAAGAAACCAGAGTAGGTGCCTGAGCTGAGATACAGGAAGCCCTGGGATTAATATGTGCCCAGGCAGGCTGGAGACAAACTGAGTGACTGATTGCCAGTGGGATGGAGGACAAGGCTGAACACCAGGCTGGGGTGTGGGCAAGAAACATGAGGAGATGTGAGGGAGAACTCCTCACAACGGAGGAAGAAAGCGGTTTAATTCCACGCTGCAGTGGTCCCAGGTGCAATGGGAGTAGGAAACACTCAGCCCTGGGGTCCTGCGTGCATTTCCACCTGGCAGCAAGGGTTTGCTCTTTGTGCAGGGCCAGCTGTGCCTCTGTGACACAGCTCAGCTGGGGTGAAGTGATGGGGCTCATCACCCTTCAGGCTCTTTGCATGGCATCTTCCCAGCTTTCTGCTGATCTACAACCAGCATTCCCAAACCGCAGCTCAGCCATAGGAGACTTTTTATACTTCAGGCCAGCCAGCAGAGCTTTTCTCCCACCACTCAAGCTTTTCCTACTCTACAAATAGCTTTGAACAGCCTTGTAGCAGCCTGAAGCCAGCAGTATCCTGTGGGATTCCTGTTGGGAGTGTTGTTCATGTTGTAAAGAGGGGCTCTAAGGGGCTTGTTTCAGCAGAACATTTTGTTGGGCTTGCAGCAGGAACGCTTGCAGGGTTTCTTTCTGGTTGCTAAAAGCAAGGCCCTTGCACGGCAGCTTCTTCCAGAGACTAGAAGCAGCTCTGGGAACCTCTGGATGTACACGGTGAACAAAAAGCTGTGTTCAGCTCCTACTGGTGAGCATCTGCAGTTGCCCTGACAATGTGTGGCTAAAAAGGGGGTGTAAAAAGCACAGGCCAGGCTTTGTGGGGTTTGTGGTGTTGTTTTACTGTCCCAGAAGCTTCCAAGAACAGTTTTATCTGGCAAGAGAGTCAAAAGAAAATATTGACTCTGATTCCCGCAATCCCACTGTACTGACTGGGTCAGGTGTCCCCTGCTCCACCGTGGGGTTAGGACCCATCAGACCTTAACCATGAGCTCTGTGTTCCGTGTGTGTTTTGGGACTAAGTGACATCAGTGCCCCATACAACACATCAGGATGGGGAATGAAAAACCCAGAATGAAATCTGAACTGATACTGAGAAATTGTGACTGGTGACTTGTCTCACCACAAGTCCTTTTCTTGCTGGGTTCATGGTGACTCTGCAAACAGAGGGGATTCTGTCTGGCATTTCAGGTGTTCTTTAAGCTGTTCCATATCCAAATACTTCCCCTTTTGCCTTGGGAGACAAGGGGGTGTCACCATCACCCTCAGCCAGGACGATGATGGATTTCCTCTGCCTTCCTGCTTGCTTGACAGTTTCAATGCAGCTCTCTGCTGCTTTCCCTCTAGGCTCGTGTAGGAGGGATGGAGTTCTCTCCAGGGATGGTCTACATCTCCCCAGACAGCCCTCTCAGCTTGCCAGCCATCGTCAGCATTGCGGTGGCCGGCGGGCTGCTCATCATCTTCATCGTGGCCGTGCTGATCGCCTACAAGCGCAAGTCCAGGGAGAGCGACCTCACCCTCAAGCGCCTGCAGATGCAGATGGACAACCTGGAGTCCAGGGTGGCCCTGGAGTGCAAAGAAGGTAGGATGAGGGAGGCAGGATTGATGCCATGATGATTTTTTGCTTTTTCGTTTATACCCCTTTTATACACTCTTTTATATAGCTTCTATGTGTTCTTAGTGCTTTTAGCCTACATAATTAAAATTCTTTAAGTTTGATCACTTCCCTCAGACCCAATATCCCGTTAAGCCAAGAGCCCAAACACCCTGGAAACCCCAGACCCCGAGGGCCTCTCCAGAACACATTCTGTAAACAAAGCCAGGCCCAGCCAGGGGAAGGTTCCTCGCTGAGGGGTCTCGCTGGAGTCCCTCCCTGGGCAATCTTTGATAGATGTGCTAATTACCAAGGCCTATAATTGCACACACATCACATCATGGGGGGCCATTTCTCCGGTGGGCATTTCGATGTGCATTTTGGTGCCCCTGAGGATCCTTCAATAAACACCAAGGTAAAACCCTTTTTCCCTCTTAACTGTGTTCAGCTCTCTTAATTTTAAGACCAGGAAAAGGCATCAGGATGACACTGTGTCAATGTTGGTCAAAGGGAGCCATCCAGCCACAAAGCTTTGAGCCAAAATACCACAGTATTAAACCCTGTGGGTGTGGCTCAAGCCTGGATCTAAAGTGACTTTCCCTGTTTTCCCCAAATCCAGGCTTTCTCCACCCTGTCCGAAGTGGATTTGATCATTCAAACTCCACAGAAAGCCTTGGCACATGTCTCTGGGGAAAGGCTGAGTTGTGGGAAAGGGACTCTGCTCTTGTCCACCTCCTTCCTCCCCATGTGTTGCATCTCCTTATTCTTGTGCATGAGGGTCTGGGGGCTTTTCCCATCCTGGTGAGGGTGATCTGGATTTTCTCTGCTCCATGAGTTGTTCTGGTTTTGTGCCAGCCTTTGCAGAGCTACAGACAGATATCCATGAGCTGACGAGTGACCTGGATGGAGCCGGGATCCCTTTCCTCGACTACCGAACGTACACAATGAGAGTGCTTTTCCCTGGCATTGAAGATCATCCAGTCCTGAGGGATTTGGAGGTAAAACAACAACATTTCTTGCTTCTGGCTTCTCTCAGGCCTCCCTGTTCAGTCCTGAATTCCAGAGATTCTCTGTCAGTAGCGGGGATGTGATGACTTGATTATGCTATGTCCTACTAGGGGTGAAACAGGTCCTCATTAAAAATCTGGGTTGAAAGGGGAAATGTTTGCTGCTATCTTAGATCACAAATTGTTTAGGTTGCAAAAGACCTCTAAAATCATCGAGCCCAGCCATCAACCCAGCGCTGCCAATTCCACCACTAAACCACGTCCCCAAGTGCCACATCCACACACTTTTTGAACACTTCTAGCAATTGTGATCCCACCACTTCCCTGGGAAGCCTGTTCCAGCTCCTGAGCATCCCTTCAGTGGAGAAATTTTTCCTAATAGCCAATGTAAACCACCCCTGGCACAACTTTAAGGCCGTGTCCTTTCATCCTGTCACTTGTTACCTGTTAAATTCTCTTACTTATTTGGAACTCACTCACTTATTTGGAACTCTCTCATAACTCCATAAGCGTTAGGTCTAGTCAGTTAAGCTTCTCTTTGGTCTTAACCCTTCTGTGGCTTGATTTTTAGACTGGATTTAATATTTTCTGCCATGCAGGGGCAAGGAAAACCAGCTGTATGACAGAGGAGCACGTTTGCCTGTGTCATCCAGCTTTGCATGACCCTCACACTAACAAGAGGCCAGGGTTTTTTTGTGGCAACCCCTATAAAAGATCCCTCTGTCACTGAGGGAGGTTCACCTTTGCTGCACTCTGGTTTGCAGTGAGATCAGAAAACCACAGTGTCAGTCCATCCATACCCTGCCCACCTCTTCCTTCTCCACCTCGACTCTCTGGAGAGGGAGTGGGAGGACAGTGAGACATTGTCCACAAATCTTGGGGTCTACACAGAGCCTGTGTTACCTGAGTGGTATGACAGGAGCTTGATGGAAGCCCAGGTGAGGTCTGCCAGGCTAAAATCTGCTCCAGGCTCTGGCAGATGGACAGGCTCTGCTCTAGGAATACCTGGGCTGGAGAATCAGGAGCTACACTATGGCCAAGGTGTTGGCTGAGCTCTCTGCAAAGCCTTTGGCAGGCTCTGAGCTTCAGAGAGGCCCTGGCATGGGCCAGGGAGATTTCTGGAGGCCAGGACTGGGCTTGGTTGGCAGGAAGGGGGAGCAGGAGCTGGCACAGGCAGGCCCACGCTTGGCTGGCTGTGTAATCAGAGATGCCTGCTCGGTTTTGCTCCTGCCATTCGGAAGAGCCAAAATTCATCCAACTGTGTGGAGAGAGAGAGACATTAAAAAACCTGATTTGTCAGCAAGGAGGGCTTGTGGGACTGGGTAGGAGGCTGAGTTACACATAACTGTCGTATAGATTTGGGGTGCAGGTCAAGTGGCCTCCAGCTGCTTTCCCTCAGCAGCTCCAACAAACGAGCAGGAGAAACGAGGGGTGCTGAGCCTCCCTCTCACACGTGTGCACACAGACACTTCCATTGTCCCCACAGCCAGCTGCAATCCCCACATTCATTAACCCCATCCAGCTGATCACAGAGCAGCGTCTGACCCCTGCAGAGGCCTCAGCATGGATGCTCCCCTAAGCAGATACACACTGAGCTGATGTTACAACCCAACACCTTTGATCTCTTCTCCCTTTCATTCCATTCATTGGTTTTTTTTGCCTTAATCCTTTGCAAAGTTTCACCAGCTCTCTCAGTGTCAACATCTTTGGCTACCAACATGAAGGCAGCTCCCATTCTGCTCCCTTCTCTGTTGCACCCAGAAGGAATTGCTATTTATTGCAGAAAGCCCCAGCACGGATCCCACAGTGAGGAGGCCTTACTTATTTCCAGTTCATTTGCTAATTAACTGCTTCCAGATGCAGTGCAAAATACTTTCCTTGTTATTTTGTTTTAATTCTCCATAATAACCCAGGGATAGACAATATTAAATGTTCAAGCAAGTGAGTTAAAAATAATTATTGGCGGGATGGGTGGTGGTGGTTGGTTGGTTGGTTGGTTGTCTCAAGCTATTTAGGAAGTAATTTATTTGCTGGATGCGAAAAGAGTTGAGAACTCTAATTTCCAGAATGGAAATGTAATGACTCTATAAGGGGCTCTTGCATTGCTTGGCTGTTTAGGCAAGCCAACTTATTTTGTATTAAAGTGCCAACTTTGGGTGGTTATTAATTCATACATGCCTTGGTGACATGTGTTGCTCTTTGGTGAAACCCTCCAGCTTCCAAGGAAGCTTTTTCAAGGGCTGGAACAGCTTCAGCAACATGGAGGGATGAGTTTGGGGTTCTCTGTCTAGGTTCCGTTAATGCCTAGAGCCAGAAGGACCAAAAAGGCCGCTGGGGAGCCCAGGCTCCAGCACTGAGGTCCTAAATTCTTCCATATCAAAATGAGTTCACCAGCCTCTCATAGCTAAGAAATATGAGACTTGTCAATCTCTCTGTCTTCAAAACACCTCAGCTCCCAAACTGGGGGGTTCTACTGCAGCTCAGGGTGTCCTCTCACACCTTCACCTGCCTTGCTCTTCAAACCAAGGCCCAGCTGTATGGCCACCACCTCGGCTGCTGCCTCACTGCATCTCTTCATCTCCTCAAAACCTCACCCCAGCCTCTCTTTCCCGTTCACTCTCTTGCTGCCTCTCCCATTTCCTTAAAGCTGAACCCCAAATCTCTGCGAGCAGGTTTCTTGCAGGGATGAGAAAGAAGTTTTGGATGAAATCAGAGTAAGACTTCAGTCTGACTAAAATAACAACATAACGTTGCATGGTGACACGTTAAGGCACTAGAAATCCCTTTTGGATGTACTGTTCAGAGACAGAAACACAGGGTTGGAAAAATCATCTGGATGTGGCTGGGAGTCTTCTCAGACTTCCTAATCATTGGATGATGTATGGATTCTCTTCCTGTCTTTCCTTAGCTGGAGGAGCTGGAGTGATGAGAGCAGAGAGGTAGCAAAGGAGGTGTGACAATGGGAGGTTTGACAGCGGGAAAATGAGGGAAAGGGAAAAACTCCCTTTCTTCTTGTGCAGGTCCCTGGCTACCGGCAGGAGAGGGTGGAGAAAGGCCTGAAGCTCTTTGCCCAGCTCATCAACAACAAGGTTTTCCTGCTGTCCTTCATCCGCACGCTGGAGTCGCAGCGCAGCTTCTCCATGCGGGACCGCGGCAACGTGGCCTCGCTGATCATGACGGTGCTGCAGAGCAAGCTGGAGTACGCCACCGACGTCCTCAAACAGCTCCTGGCCGACCTCATCGACAAAAACCTGGAGAGTAAGAACCACCCCAAGCTGCTGCTCCGCAGGTAAGGATGCCTGGGCGTGGAGGGAGCCGGGCTGGGAAGGCTGTGCCCTCATAAACATGGTAATCATCTTTGGAGATCTCGCTCCTTCTCCTCCCTAACCAAAAAGTAGTCAGTGATTAAAAGTTACAGAACTAACCCACCTCTGGATTTTCACGTGGATCCTCCAGAAAGTTTCATAAGGACAGAAAAAGCTCAATCCTCATTTTGGGCTCTTTGCGTGCTTATATTTATGCTTCTATTTCCCTTTAACCTGAAAACTCCAATCATGTTGTGTAGGACCTAAAAGAATATCACACATATGGTGTATTAAATCCCTGGTGAGAGGATGTCAACTTCTCCCATCTCCTGCCTTGGACATGGATTTCCCAGCTTTGTGTCTTGCTCCTGAGTAAACTATGGACACATGGGGAGTCTTCAGTTGTGTTGTGGGATCTCATTTCTCTCCCAGAGCTGGGAGTTTGTGCAAACCAGCAGAAGAGCAGGACAACAGAACTGGTTTCATGCAGGGAACAAGTTTGGTGCTTCTTGGCCTGGTCTAAGGTCTAAACTCCACAGTTCTGTGGGAAACCTCGAATTAGGAATCTACTGCTCTGTAGTTAATGTCCTTTCCCTGCCTGGGGAAGCGCTGCCCCTTCTCCCTTTAGGATCAGATTAATCTCCTTTTCACAGGCTGAACCAACCCTCCTGGTTCAAGGACCCTGAGTAAAATCAGGGGGAGTCTTCGGGAGATGAGTGGCCTTTGCCACTGCTCAGAGCTGACTCCGAGGAGCCCTCAGTTGATTACGATGGACGGCTTGGACAGGGATGAAATCTCTGGTGCCTGCTGGGCTGGCAGGATTTTCATCTGGCACACGGCCCACCATGGAGAACCAGCAACAGAGGAGCAGAAGGCACTTCCTGGCATTCAGGGCAGCAATGCCAGGGGGAGAGACTGGACTTTGCTTTGGTGTCTGTTGACTCCCTGATGCGATTCAAGCCCTAGAGCCTGGCTGGTGACCACCCTCCAGCTGTCCCCAGGCTTCCTGTCTGTGCTTCTCCTCTGATGCTGGATGGCACTGCCTCCTTCCAACTGCCTCCCCCCTTCAGTTCCTCCTTTTCCTTCCCCTTTCTCCATCTCTTTGTCTTCCCTTGTTGCTCACTCCTATCTTGTCCTGAGCAACCCATCTTTCCTCTTTCTCCTTCTTCCAGTTCTCTTCTAACTCTGATCCTCTTTGTTGGAAATTAATCATGGTCTTTGGAAGGACAGCCAGTGAACAAAGACGGCACATCCACTGTTCCACACCCTGGAAACACCAGGAGAAGTCAGGGAAGGAAGTCCTGCACTGAGCAGCACTGGAACAGAACATACGAATGCCTTAATGCCTCGGGTCAGATGTTGGTGTGAGGTCCTCAGACAGTTCTTTGGAGCAGCTGGATTCAACTTGATGCTTCCCTTCCCTCCCTGTGAGTCTGTAAAAGGGAATCTTTTGCTGCTTTGGAGGTGTTTGACAGAAGGAAGTAGCTGGCAGAAGTGATTTTCCCGCCTCACCTGCGTTCAGTGCTCATCCCATATGAAATCTGCAGCCTCAAAGAGATTTTCAGGGCAGAGAGAAACAACAACAAGAAGCAAGAACCTCTGCATGGCTTTGGTGAGAGGCAGGACAAAGAGGACCCACTTTAGTTCATCCAGGCAGGGACTCCTCTTTTTTCTTGGTTTCTCCAAGTTTCTCTAGGTTTCTCTCTCTTTACTCCAGTGCATGTGCTGGAACCAGCACAGCTTTATCCCATGTTCCTGATGTCCACACCACACTTACAGGTCTGAGTCAGTCTTTCTGTAGCAGAAGCTCACCCTGAAGCCTTGAGATGGATTTTTGTTTGATTGAAGACAGAGTGCTCAAGGGCAGAAGGATGAGTTCCGTGTATGTGCCACATTGACACACTGAGGAGTATAATCACTCCCAAATGCCAGGGAGATAGGCAGTGCCAGATAACAGTTCCCTGGAGACTTAGATCTGTCTCTCCTGAGTATTTATACAGCCTACTTGACATATGGCCTCGCTCTGAGCTCCTCAGATTTGATGGATTTATCCCCCCTGAGCTCTTTGGAGAAGATTCCCTAAAATGTCATCAACTCCTTTTCGTTGTTGGAGAAACTGAAAAAACAGACAAAAAGGGACTTGAAGTCACAGGAGAATCAACAGGGCAGCAAGGGTTTTTCTCAATCCAAAACTAAAACAGGGAACCTAGGATGTGCTAAATCCTGATGGTGCCACGCCAGACTTCCCCCTGGGCAGGAAGATGGACAAGGACTGTATTTTGATGGCAGCAGCATGACTAACTCATTTCCAATTTGCTTTTTCCTCCCTGGTCAACTTTAGGACAGAGTCTGTGGCTGAGAAAATGCTCACCAACTGGTTCACCTTCCTCCTCTACAAGTTCCTCAAGGTAAGAAGAGCAGCATGCCTGGAAAAGTGGCTGCTTTAATGCATTTCTTCTTGGTGTGGTTTAGTGGGGGTGAAAACTTCCCAGATATAAAGTCAAGGGCTTTTTCTTGCCTCTGAAAGGAGGTCACTGCCTTATAGGAGATGGGCTATTTTCTGACCCAGGGAGAACGAAGAAGGACACTTTGTTAGAGAGACAGCCTGTTGGTCTCTCCCTCGTACAGAGGTGGGATCTAAGGGTCAGTGCCAAAATGGGGAGGATTTCAGAGCCTGACTGAGACCTGTGTGGAAAATGCTGTCCTTTTACCAGCAGACTGAGGTCTCCATCACCTGGTGACCCACATTTTCAGTGCACAGTGGATGGAAATCTCCTTCCACCCCAGCTCAGAGGCAGAACAGAGACACAGGAGGAGAAGAGGGACACTCATGAGCAAAGCTGTATGAAAGAACTTGAGTGGAAGAATTTGAGGCACTCCCTGAGCTCTCTCATTCCTCCTGGAAGGTCTCCTTGAGGTTTGTGTAGTAAAAAAAAAGTCTTTCAGTCTTTGAGCCCTGCCACTAACTGCTGGGAGATCCAATTTCCCCTTGGGGGCCCACACTGAGCCTCAAGAATCTCAGCTGCCAAGGCACCAATCTCAGAGCCAGCCTTTTTGGAAGGAGCTGAGCTCTGCACCTCTCCCCCACTCCCACTGCAGCTGCTAAATATCCTCCTACCTCACATCCTCATTTGGACAGAACAACCTCCTCTGCCAGGCAATTCAAGGCTCTACAAATAAAACCCAATCCCCCCGAGCCTTCCCCAGCCACGACCAGTTCAAGGGCGGGCACATGGGAGAGTTTTGAAGGTCCCTGGAAGGTAATTTCAGCGACTCCAGTATCAGATCCCCGCTTTCAGCTGAAAGGAAAGGATATAAGGAGGTGACTCTCTAAAGAGCTGCTTTTATAATAGGCTTTTTTCACCCCACTCAGCTACTTGTCTTCTTGCCTTAGCCTGAACAGAGGCCTGATAAGGGCAGGAGACAGGCACACAGAAGCAATATGCTGCTGGCAGATAAGCTAATTAAGTGGGAGACAGGTGTAGGGACTGAAAAAGGGGCCACTTTGCTTCCGATTATTAACTTGTTTTCGCTGGGATTTACACCAGAGGAAAATGACCTCGCTCGTTGAGTTGGGACACGAGAGGAGAGGGTGAAGAGAGGACGAAGAAGTGGGGGATGAAGGGGAAGGGAGGCAGGAGCAGAAAGCTCGGGGTGCACGGCACTAGGGGAGGGCAGCAAAAGTGTGGGAAGAGGAGGGCAGTGAGTGGGAATGATGAGGAGAAATTAGGGACAGATGAGCTCTGCTGTGCCTGCCTGGGGGCTGCTGGTTGCTGTCCTGTGCTGGGCCCCACACATCTGTCACCACCACACAGGTCCAGGGGCACATCTGGGCCTCAGCAGCCCTGTTTGCCTGCAGCATGAGAGTGCTCAGGGAGTCTGTGGGCTCTGCTCAGACACCCAGGATGGGGCACCAGCCATCCACCTCCCTTTAAAACCTGCTTCCAGGTCATCTGGGACCCATCCCACCACCTGCTCCACCAGTGCAAAGCTCTGGCCTGGTGGCAACCACTTGAACAGCCCCGGCATTGCCAGGGAGCACTGAGAGCTTTGTCCCACGGCAGGACACTCACAGAGTCACAGAATATCCTGAGCTGGAAGGGACCCACAAGGATCATCAAGTCCGACTCCTGGCCCTGCACAGGACCATGCCCAAGGGTCCCACCTTGTGCCCAAGGGCTGGTTGCACTCTGTGGAAGTGGAGGGTCACCTCTGATCCCGTGCTGTTGGAACAAACTGGTTCCTACTGATGTATCCACCATGAGTGATTTGGGATGGCAAACGGAGGCAGTCACTGGGATGCCCAGGTTGGATTCTCAGTTCTGTCCTCTAGTTTCACCTCATGGTTACCTTTCATCCCTGCAGGAGTGTGCTGGAGAACCTCTCTTCTCCCTTTTCTGTGCCATCAAGCAGCAGATGGAGAAGGGCCCCATCGATGCCATCACGGGCGAGGCGCGGTACTCGCTGAGCGAGGACAAGCTCATCCGACAGCAGATCGACTACAAGACCCTGGTGAGTGCTCTGGGCACACCTTCCCGTGGGCTTGTCCACAATCTTCTGGCTGAGGGGGATTTAGGGAGCAGAAGCCAGTGACTGACTGTGCTGGTTTTGTCCAAATTTAGAGGGAAATATCCCCTGATAGAAGGCAATTACAGCTGCCCCTCCCCCACCAGGTTTGGGAAAGAAATATTCCTGGAGGAAAGTGAAGAGAAAAAAAAACATATTTCTTTAACAAACACACAGGAAAAACATGAATAATAATGCCAAAGAATAAAATCTCTCGTTGGGGAGAGAAAACCTGGAAGATTTTCCTAAAGTCCTTCTGTGGGTGTGGTCTCTCTCCTCCTCGGAGCTGGGTCGGCGTGGGGGGCCCTCAGACTGGATAAGGTCTCCCAGTGAGGTTGTGATGTTCTGATGTTCTGAACAAGTCCAGAAGAGAAGAAGAAGAAGAGGAAACCAAAGTCCCAGAGAAAAAAACCCCAAAGTTTAACTCTCCGTCTCTCCCTCCAAAGAAGCAGCGCTGAAAGAAAATAAAACCTCAGAAGCCGGGTGCTTCCTCTCCTCGCTCCCTAGCAAAGCACACAACCTAGATAGCCGTGTCCTTGAAGCACAGAATTGCTTTGGAAAAAAAAAATTCATCTGGCTTTTTCTCTCGCATCCAGTTTTTAAAGGCACAGAATTCATGTTTGGGCAATATGGGATACAAAATCATAAACTCACCCCAAGACACTGACTCTCTGGGACAATTTATTCCTGTGTCCCAGCAGGGAAATGCTGCTGAAGGCTGACTATTAAAATTAAAAAATGTGTTTCTCCAATGAAGATTTCAGCACCAAGGAACAGTCAGAGGTACACAGAGCAGGCACCTATTAGGTCAGTTCTAGAGCTGGTGCAGCCCTCCCTCTTAAGAAAGCACAAGTCAAAGAAAAAGGGACTTGATTTAAAGGTTTGAAGGGAAAAAAAATCCCTGTCACTGAGCCATTTGCCTCAAAATGGAATTGTCTGCATGGTGCAAGATACACATTGCATATGTGCAGCTTTAGCTTCTGCTCTGAGATTACACCCTCTTGCCACTTGATTAAAGAGCATCAATTAAAGAGCATTAGATATCTCTTCTTAGTGTATTTGTGGGCCTTCATTCTTTCCTGGGTGCATCAAATCTACCGAGCTTCTAAGTCTCTGCTGGATGAAGAACATTTTCTAAGCCTTCAATGACACTTGCAATTTTTCTACTTCCCATCTTTATTCTCAGCAAATCCCAATTTTTAGGACAGTCAGAAGATGCTCTAAACTGATCAGGTTATTTTATTTGCACTTTCAAACAAGGGACATTCATCTCACTCAGCTCCAGATACCTCTGAGAGCTGAGCCCAATCACAGAGTCATGGGATGGTTTGGGTTGGAGGGGGGCCCTAAAGATCATTTAGCTCCAAGTCTTAGACCTTAACCTGTCTTAGAACTGTCTTAGGCCTTAGCTCAGGTGGGCTGATGCTAGAAATGCCCTTTTTTGTTCTTTAACTCCATTCTAGAGCTGAGTTTTGATTGAATCCAAGTCTGATGAGGGGGTGGACTTAATTCTTAAAGAAGGCCACAGTTTTATTCTGCATGTTAAAAACGTGACTTTCGTACCAAATTGGCAGCGTGGTGCTTCTCTGCTTTATGTGGGGCTGTCTAAAAATTCAGAGGACTGATCACACATGGAGAAAATGAGCAGAAGGGAGAAAAAATGCAGCCACAGAGTGATCACTTTCACCGAAGGAAATCCCCCCGATCCTTTTAGGCTCGATCTAAAGCAGCCAGCAAAGGGTAGTAATTATACATCAGGCTGAACAAAGCTCTCCTCCGCTGGCTTTGTGCTGTTTGATGATAATCAGCTCTCCCTCTTACATCTCAAGAGCAGACAAATATATCCCGATAGGAATCTCAGCAGATTTAGAGAGATCAGCTCTGGTGAAGGAGATTAAGAAGAAGCAGAATATGAATAGGATTGTCCTTCGTTTCTGTTTCTCTTTATTTCTGTTTTATTTTGTCCTTCCTCTACCTTCCTTGAGGTGCCTGACATCTTTTATTAAAAATATAGAGTAATGAAATAAAGCAAGAACTGATTGTTTGTAATATGGGAATTCCCACAGAAAAATGGAGAGAGACTATTTACAGAGGCCTGGAGTGACAGGAGGAGAGAGAATTGCTTCAAACTGAAAGAGAGTAGGTTTAGATTAGAAATTAGAAAAAAATTCTTCCCTGTGGGGGTGGTGAGGCCCAGAGAAGCTGTGGCTGCCCCTGGATCCTTGGAAGTGTCCAAGGCCAGGCTGGACGGGGCTTGGAGCAACCCGGGATAGTGGAAGGTGTTCCTGCCATGGCAGGGGGTTGGAATGAGATGATTTTTATGGTTCTTTCCAACCCAACCCATTCTACAATTCCATAATTCTCAGAAGGCTTTCCTATGCTTGCCTTTTTTTGGGGTCTTTCTCCTTTTTCTCCACCAAACCTCACTGTATGAAAACCCCATGGAACTTTCCAGCCTAATCTGGAAGCGAGAGAAAGATTTCTGTCCCTGGGACAGGAAATGTAGAGATGTCCTGGTCTCAGGAAAAGCCACTCAAACTCAGAACCAGGGTCACCACGTGAGTAATGACAAACTGTGCCTTTATAATTTAAATGCCACTGATCTGTAGTGGAGATCAGGGCTTAGCTGAGCCAAGCTTTGCATGTACACAGACACTTAGAGACAGCTCATGGCTGGGAGGGCTGGCAGATTAAAAAAAGCCCAGGGATGGAGTAAAAGGTCAACAAACACAAATCCAGAGAAATGAGATGTCCCAAGGTCACACAGAGTCGAGGGGAGAGCAGGGCTCGGAGATTGTTTCTCTGTGCTCCCATTCCCATTCCTTTCCACGCTGACCCCACAGCTGGTGGGACACAGACCTCAGCGAGCGACAGGACAGCGGTGCCGAGTGCAGGTGTCCTCTCAGTGCCAAAACAGCCACATCCCTGAGTGACACTGAAGCCCAAAGAAAGGTGGTGGGTAATGGATCAGCAACAGTGACTGTTTAGGAGATCAGCATCGCAAAACTTCCCTCAGAGTGACCAGTCCTGTAGGAAAACAACCCAGGCCATCATGGGGTCACTTCCCCACCAGCTGACACCAAAGTTTGTGTTGAGGTCTCTGAGCAGCACTGCAGGGGCAGTGGGATTTGTTCTCTGGCTTGGTTGTTATGAGTACAGAGAAAAGTTTCATGCTCCACATGAGAACAGCTGGAAAACTCCACTGGAGAGGTGGTGTAAAGCCTGGGGAATACATGCCGAAGCCACTGTGCTCTGGGAATGGGGTTGGCTTCCATAACTGGTGCTTGAATTCCCTCAAATGTTGGAGGGAGACCCTTGACAGTCGTAATGAACACACAGGAGTTCAGGGGTTTTCAGGGGTGCCCAACTGGCCCAGCTGTGCTTGAAACACAAGAACAGCCCTTTGAAAAATTGCCTTCCCTGCTCCTTCTTCTTCCAGCTGAGCTGGAAAAGAGGAAAGCAAGGATTGCTGTAGCCAGAGTGTGAATGAACGTGGTTCACTCAGGCAGGGTTTTCCTGACACCTTCTAAAGCTGGCACTCTGTGAAATTCAAGGATAACCAAAAGCAAATCACCACTGTCACCTTCCAGCTGGATGGTGGGTGCTGGTGTGAGGGACACTGGTCAGGAGATGTTGGGTCTTCCACAGCAGATGCTGGCCTGGCAGGGCAGTTCAGATCATTTTAGGGAACACCAAGTGCCTTCTGTGGGGAACTGACCCAAAATATCAGAGATTTATCACACCACAGAGCTTGCCCTGACTGGTACTGATGCCATGGTGATTTTTTGCTTTTTCTTTTATACCCCTTTTATACACTCTCTTATGTAGCTTTTATGTATTCTTAGTGCTTTTAGCCCACACAGTTATAATTCTTTAAGTTTGATCACTTCCCTCACACCCAATATCCCATTAAGCCAAGAGCCCAAACACCCTGGAAACCCCAGACCCCGAGGGCCTCTCCAGAACACATTCTGTAAACAAAGCCAGGCCCAGCCAGGGGAAGGTTCCTCGCTGAGGGGTCTCGCTGGAGTCCCTCCCTGGGCAATCTTTGATAGATGTGCTAATTAGCAAGGCCTGTAATTGCACACACATCACATCGTGGGGGGCCATTTCTCCGGGGGGCATTTCGGGGTGCATTTCGATGTGCATTTTGGCACACCTGAGGATCCTTCAATAAATACTGAAGTAAAACTCTTTTTCCCTCTTAACTGTGTTTAGTTCTTAATTTTAAGACCAGGAAAAGGCGTCACACCAGCTCATTTTAGCTGAGCTCAGACCGCTGAGAGAGGAACCTGAAGAGTAACTTGGTCCCCAGACCCAGGAGTGGCCCCAAAGAGCTGTCCCAGGCTGCCATCACTGCTCAGTTTCCCTATGGGCGTGTAATAGAATAATTAAGGCTGGAAAACATCTTTAACATCATCGAGTCCAACCATAAACTAAGCACCAGTACGGGCTCTCAGCAATCAGGTGGGGTTTTCTGGATGTACCCAAGGAGTTTGCAGAGGAACAGGTTTCTGTGGGCTGGGAATGGGCATAACCCAGGAGCACTGCAGAGGGCAACACCAACCAATGACCTTCAACACTGGATTCATTTCAACCGTGCCTTTTATGTACAATTCTGTGATCCTTTGAGATGAAAGACGCCCCAGAACTGTAAATCTGTGCCGTTATTACGACCTGAATTGATGCTTTTTCAATACTTCTGGAAGTGACATATAAATAATAGCATTATGATCTAATCAATATCTCCTATTTACATCTCTCCTTTCATCCAGCAAGATCACAGAGCTCTTTGTGAGCAGTATCTTCACAAGTCCCTCTTAGCTGAGCATAACATCACCAAAGGGAGCCTGGTGAGGGAGTGTGTAATTAAACTGATAGGATTTCACCCTGGCTTTGAGCTCCCACTGCATTTTAGGAGGTGAAGATGGAAAGTGGTGGAGAGTCCAGCACCTCTTGCATGCTACAGAAGGGAATTTAAGTCAAGTTAAAATTTGTCCAAGGCACCAAAACCAGCATATCTGCACTTGTGAAAGTGCCACAGGAACATTTAACGACCACGTACAGCCTGGAGCATCAGCGAACACCCCTTTCAAGTGCAAAGGTGTGCTAAGTTTATAAAACTTTATAGACTTCACACTTCTGCAGCCAGAAATGAGCAGAATGGTCAACAGAGACACAGCCAAGGGTTAGCAGGCAGGTTGCTGTTAAATACTCTGTGTTTAAGGTATCCCCCCCTCGCCACATGCTTTGCATTTACTCTTGGACAGAGTGGAGAAAAGTTAAATTTTCCTTCTGAGAAAAGAGAGGCCTCTCCAGTTGGGCAAATTTTCTTCTGTATGCGAAAGCAAAGGTTGTTGATGTTGGTTTGTGTTTCATTTCAGATTGCTAACATTCTTTTGAGAAGGGTCTGCTCAGTTCCGTGGCTGTGCAGATGGACAAACTCAAGGCTTTTCACTGGAATTATCAAAACCAGGTGGCAATGCAAGGAGGCCACTCCTGAATTAGGTCACCTTGACATCTCAATGAACATTTTTTATTGAAAGCACCAGAACCTCAGCTGGTGTTCATGGGTTTTCTGTTATAAGAAAGAAGTTCTTTGTTATGAGGGTGGGGAGGCCCTGGCACAGATTGCCCAGAGAAGCTGTGGCTGCCTCTGGATCCCTGGAAGTGTCCAAGGCCAGTTTGGATGGGGCTTGGAGCAACCTGGGATAGTGGAAGGAGTCCCTCAAGGAATGAGTTGATCTTTGAGGCCCCTTCCAACCCAAACCCTTCTGTGACTCCATGATTAAGTATAATGAAGATACCCCCATGTGAAACCACACCTTTGTGCCCTCTTGAGGGAGGGAATACTCCTGGTACCCCTTTTTTCCCACCCTTGCGCCCTAGATCCCTCTAGGAGGATGCAGACACTACAGGGGGGACAGCCAGAGGGTCCCTGTGCCGCTGTGACGTGTGTGGTGCCTCTCTCCCAGGTGCTGAGCTGTGTGAACCCCGACAACGTGAACAGCCCCGAGATCCCGGTGAAGATCCTGAACTGCGACACCATCACGCAGGTCAAGGAGAAGATCCTCGATGCCATCTTCAAGAACGTGCCCTGCTCCCACCGGCCCAAAGCTGCTGACATGGACCTGGGTAGGAGATTGCTCCTGGCCAGGGGGCGAGAGGGGAGGTGGGAGATGGCCAAACTCCATCCAGACACTTTGCTGCTGCCGGGACCCCCCTCCAGACCCTCTGCAAGGCAGAGCAGGGACAGTGACAGGGCAGAGGGGGCCTTTTGTTGATGTTTATGCTCCTAGCTTAGGAAATCTTTGGCCCTGAGGAGTTAAAAAGACCAGTACCCTGCTTTTCTGCCCACAGAATTCATCTTGGACAAGGGTTTGGAAAAAGCATGAGTGGGACTGTCCTTGTTCTCTCGCCAAAGACCCCTGGAAAAAGGGCACCTGGAGTGAGGATGCTGGGAGGAGTGGAGTGTCTGAATTTGGGGTTCACAGGCAGGTGTGGTGCCACCACTATGAGAAAATGTAGAAAAATGTGCTCAGGGCATTGCTGAGGTGTCTGGTGGAGGGCTGGGGACTCCACTGTGGCAAAATCTGCCAGAATTTACTCTCAATGACCTTCAGTGAAAGAGACTGGGGCTGGAAAATGATGGAGTCTATAAAACCAGCCAAGCTGTGGAGGAACCAAAAGGAGAAGGAGTGGACCGAGGCCAAGAAACAATTCACAGCAATAATGAAGGCAGGAATGAGAGGTCAGGGATTAAAGTTAAGTGTCTGAGTGTGTGTATGTGCAGGGGAGGGAGGAGTTCCTGACAGAAATTGCTCATGAAAGGCAGTTAGAATAACGAAACAAGCTGCCAAAACCAGCAGCAGTAAAGAACAGATCACGTACATCACCCAGAAAAGACCCACGACGGCTCTGGAGCTGCTGTGAGTCGGCAGGGGAGCAGTGAGAGGTGGGGTGAGCGTGAGGAAAGGCAGGGCAGGGTGCCAGGGCACAGCAGAGCAGAGGAATGGGGGTCACAGCCACATCTCCTGACCTCTCTGGTGCTCCATGGTGGCCACAGAGCCCAGACCTCAGACTGGGTGTGACTGGGAAGTGCTGGTTCTGCTGTGAAGATGCAGGAGGAGTCCATAATGAGATGCAGGAATTTTGCCTGCATATTGCAAATACAGGGATAAACTGGGTTCCACCGTAGTTCTGAGAACCAGAAGTGTGTGTGCACGGGGTCCCAGCTGGAGCCTGACAATTCTGCATCCAGAATTGCTGCTGTTTTAGGAAATACTGACCCCTTCAAGACCAGGCTGGACAGGGCTCAAAGCAACCTGGGCTGGTGGAAGGTGCCCATGGAAAGGGGTTGGAACTTTCAGATCCCTTCCCACCCAACCCAGTCTGTGGTTCTATGACCTCCTGAGTGGTGCTGAGGACCAGAAAGTTCCAGAAAGTTGGTGTGGGCGTGTGCACCCCTCAGAGGACAGGCTTGCCCACAGTGACACCAGACTGGCTGATGAGCAGCTCTGGCCAGGAGCACTGATGATGCAGCTGGGGGGAAAAACAATTAAAATACAAATACAAACCCCTTACCCAGCAGAAGAGTCTCGTCAGCAGCAATGCAGATAACGAGGTGGGAGGAGCAGGGCTGGCATGGCTGAAGCAGGGACAAGAGGATTCATACACCCAGCCACTGCTCCATCCCAGCTTTTCCCACAAGGAAAAGATGCTTGTTGGCACCTGGCATCCTGCTGAGGGCAGCAGGGGGAGAGCAGAAAGCACTGCTGGCCCTCAGGAATCATCACGGAGCTCTCAGGATCAGCCCACCCTGGGCAGGATGCTCAGGGCTGCCGAGGGGCTGGAGCAGAGCAGGGCAGAGCAGATGGCTGCAATCTGCCCTTGAAACCCGTGGCTTTCAAACAGCAGCATCGTTTCCTGCTCCCATCACCATTTTCTGGGCTTTCTGTCCACACTCAGGCCAGATTGCTCACACGGCAGAAAGCAAACAAGCTAATGAGCTGTTCTGAGCTGTTAAATGCGGGGTAGCTGCAGGCAGAGGGACCTGTGTGTGTCGCAAATGTCACAACGTTTGGCAGTTGCCCAGGCAACTCCTGGAGGGGGCTGTCAGCTGAAAGCCCTTATTTTGGACACCCTGAGGTTATGTTTTAGTCCAAACCCCCAAATTGCAGCCCTGCAAGTAAAGACTTCTTTCCACGGCGGCGATTTTTGTTATTATCATTTTTAAAAGAGCTCTCCACACATGAAACGCCCCATCCTTGGGGAAACGTTAAGGTGTGAGGATCAGAAAAACAGGAATTTGGTTTCGTGCTGAGGCATTTGCTCTTCCCTGGGTTTCGGATGTTTTTTGGAAGATGGTGCTGAGGTGGTGGGAGCTGCTGGCTTGGCTTGCACACAGTGATGGTGTCTCAGGTTCACTATGGACCGTGTCAGGTGAGATTTCACCACCTCACCAGCCCTGCAGTGCTGGGATGTGGGGTTCATTTAAGCTGGAAACATTTAAACTGGGTCTAACTTTAGTATGTAGGGTAAGACAGACAGTTTGCATGTGTGTCTCCTGCAGACAGGCTGGGAGAGCTGGGGATGCCCAGTCTGGAGAAGACTCCAGAGACTTCAGAGCACATTCCAGTGCTTGAAGGGGCTCCAAGAGAGGTGGAGAACGACTTTGGACAAGGGCCTGGAATGCCATGACAAGGGAAAATGGTTTTAAACTAAGAGGGGAGTTCTGGATTAGATTTTAAGAAGAAATTGTTTACTCTGAGGGTGGTGAGGCCCTGGCACAGGGTGCCCAGAGAAGCTGTGGCTGCCCCTGGATCCCTGGAAGTGTCCAAGGCCAGGTTGGACGGGGCTTGGAGCAACCTGGGATGGTGGAAGGTGTCCCTGCCTGTGGCAGGGGGTTGGAACTGGATGGGCTTTAAGATCCCTTCCAACCCAAATGATTCTGGCATTCTGTGATTCACTCCACACAAATATTTCCCAGGCATCTTTCAGCTCCATGTTCTAAGATGAACTTTTATTCCCAGCCATGGTGGCACTTTCTCTACCTCAGAAACAGAGCTGAGTTTCTCCTCTCCTCCTAGGCCTGGATCAGAGGGAAGGCACGAGGGAGGTGTAACATTTTCCAGAGGATTTGAGGTGCAGGGTGACATCTCCCCACCTTCCATCTCCCCACAGAGTCACTCCTTAGCCAGGCATTGCTGCAGCTCAAAGAAACACCTCATTGTCAAAGGCCCCTGGAATTTCCTTTTTCCCAGCCAAGTTGAACAGAAAGGTTGTTTCTTAAAAAAAAAAAAAAAAGAGAGAAAAAAAGCAAAGAAGAAGTAATTCCTGCGTGCAATAAAAAGATACACTATCTGCTGAATGAAATATAAAGGCTTCACAGCAGCTGTCTCCTGAGTTTGCATTTACCACTGCTCCTGATTGGAAGGCTTGATAAAGTTAATGGGATTTTTACCTCCCTCCCCCTCTCCTCCCTCTCTCTGGAAGGTGGAAGTGTAACAAATTGGATTGGAGTGTGTCTGTCCTTTGTGCCGGCTCAGAGGAGTGCTCAGATCCGAGGAGAGAGGGGACAGGGTTCTGCCAGCGAGGACGAGGCCGACAGGGTTCACTTAGTGCCGTGAGGATGGAAGGCAGGGTCGCCTTTTCCCTCCCCATTCCCTTTGCATTTCCCTGCAGATCGTTCTGTGACCTCCTGAGCTCACGGAGAAGGGGAGCAGTGAGACCAGGAAGGAGCTGGGGACAGCTGAGGGTCCTTTCCCTGTCAGTGCTCAGGTGCACAGTGAAGCATCAGAGGTGAAGTGATTTGTGTTTGGGCAGGGAAACCAGGCTGCAGAACTGAAACTGGAAACTCTAAGCCTGCCCTGAAGGTTTTCCTCCTTGTCTTGTGCAGTCAGACTGGCCCTGACTCTTCCTCACACGGCCCCTCCCTGCAGGCAGGACAAGGCAAAGGGCTCAGGAATGCCCTGTGTCTCTGCAGGAGCACAAAAACCTTGAGGGAACATCTCAGGATGTCCCTGGAGCAGAGGGAAATCTGCTCTGAACACCTTGCCCAGCCCTTGAATGCAAATAAAGCCCAGAATGAGAGAAGCTGTGCTCGCCCTCAAATCAGAGCCTGGTGCGACACCAAGAACCTGGGCGTCCCTCCCAAAACACGAGTGCATGTCTCTCCAAAGATGAGCCAGCAGAGAAAAGGACCACAGGAACATGCAGAGCCACGAAGGAGACAGGTCAGAGTGACACTGTCCCCAAGGGACCACGAGGAAGGCAACAAGAGCCATTCTCTGACAGCAGAACTGGCTTTGGCATTCAGTGGGGCACTTTCTAAGAGCACCATTTCCCATCCCAGCCCAAAATTCAGCACTTTTTGCTATTCTAAGCAGTGTCTGGGACCTGTTAGATCCCAGGAATCCGGTCCAGGTGGGAATGAGCAGAGAGCATCACCCTCAGACTCCACAAGGGTGACGTAGGCGAGGATCTGAGGAGCTGGAGCAGATGAAGGGCAGTTCAGGATCAGTGCTCAGCCAACACAACCTCTGCTCACCCCGAGTATCTCCAGCCAAACTAACACCCAGCAATAAACACAGCTGCTGACCTCTTCCTGCTAATTTAAATGAATAATAAAGGCAAGTGCAGCTTTCCCATTGCATTTTAATTATGTGATAAGAAAAGTGCTGAAACCAAAAGAAATTTGCAACGGTCCTTGCATTTCTATATTAGGAAAAACAAGCAAGGGTGGCAGGTGATGTCTCCATATCCAAGAGTTCATTTTAATTAACTCCTGCAAATGAATGGACTTCTTGCTTGGGCTCTGGCTAAGCTGTATTTGGTTGGGTCACTGTGACTGAAACGTGACAGCCGAGAGGAGAGCTTTGAATGCTCCAGGTTGCCTGTGATGAAGGCACAGCTTCCCCTGGCAGAGCATTTCTCTCCTTTTGGCCGTGGTTATGTGTTTTCCTTGCTTTAGGCAAGTCTGTGAGTCCTCTGTGGGGAAAGCTGGGGCAATCCTCCTCAAGACTCCGTGATCTTAGAAATCTTTTCCAACCTTCATTATTCTGCCATTTTACGGAGTTTTCTTCAAGATTTGAGCAAAAAAAGGGTACCCTGGGAAGTGAGGGGCTGCTCTGGTGCTGCAGGAATTCAACATTCCGGGGTAGAGGCTGGAGAAGTGGCAGAAGCAGGAGCCCTTCTGCCCACAGACAGGTGCCAAAGGCTTGTAAAATTTACATCCTCCACGGAGCCCAGTTTGGATCTGTCCCTGGCTTTTCCCCCCGTTGTGCCTCTGCTATTGTTGCCTAATATCAAAGGGGAAAAAGCCTTGCAGCAGTGTTAAAATACTGAAATAAAAAGCAGACTTCATCTGGAAGCTTCCAGGTGTCCCAGTGGTGATGGGTACACTCGGTATTGTATTTCTACAATTTTTATAAGTTTAACAAATTATCACATCTAACAAACATTGGCCAATTAGAAGAGCAGTTGGTTAGGTAATTTTTCCCTGGGTACTGCCCCATTGGAGTTGGTCCAGGGCTTCTTTGCCCCATTTCTTGTTGTGTCTTCTCAGATTCTGATTGGAAAACAAAATGTTCTCCTTGTAGGTCCTCTTCTTGGAAATAAGAGTAAGGACTATTTCAGGAATGTGTTACAAGCTTAGCTTATTATCCTAAAACCTAAGAGGAAGGGTAGGAAGAATCCTAGGAGCTGTGTAACTGTGGAACAGCAGTCTACAGAGCTACAAATATATGAAAAATATATAAAAAGCAAAAATCTGTAGGCATCGCTATGCCTGTACCTAAGGGCTTCCTGCTCCCCATCAGTGGGTTTGAGATGCAAGAAGCTTTTCAGGAGCACCAATGGGTTCTGTGCCAAACCAGACACTGCTGTGCCCCTCTCTGGGCTGGGTCCTGGCAGGGACACACATCTCAGGCACTGCTGAAGGCTCTGTCTGTGCTGCTAAGGGAGAGAGGACCAGGGTTTCTCTCCCCGGAACGAGTGGTGTTTGCTCCTGTCCCACGGGGATGGCAAACACAGGCAAGGACAGCCTGGTGTTGGGAACGGCCGTGCTGGAGCACGAGCAGAGCTGTGAGTAAGTCAGAAGTTAGGCACTGTGAGTAATCAGGGTGTAGGGGTGACGAGGGGTGTGCCCACACGCGTGCCCACGTGGATTCTGGGCACAGGGGGTGGCGGAGCTCTGTCCCTGTCTCATTTGTCCCCGCTCTCCTTGCAGAGTGGCGGCAGGCGAGCGGGGCGAGGATGATCCTTCAGGATGAGGACATCACCACCAAGATAGAGAACGACTGGAAGAGACTCAACACGCTGGCACACTACCAGGTAACTGTGGGAAAGGGTGGGTCGGAGTTAGATCTTCTTTCTGACAACACAAAAAGCAAAATATTATTCTCTTGCCCAGGGAAGTGGTGGAATCAGCACTCCTGGAAGTGTCCAAAAAACTTGTGGATGTGGCAGTTGGGGACATGGGTTAGTGGTGGCCTTGGCAGTGCTGGGTGAACAGTTGGGCTTGATGATCTTAAAGGTCTTTTCCAGCCTTAATAATTCTGTGATTTTATCATTCTAAGATGCAGAGGTAAAGATGGGTTGAGTGGGCAGTGACTGGGCAGAACCTCCATGTTGAGCACATCCCTCCTGTCCCACTGTCCTTGTCCCAGTTATCCTGAACAAGGCTAGGGATGAAGCCAAGGGTAGAAAAAGTATCTTTTTTCTCTCTCAAAGGACATCTCTGGTGAGTGAAGGTGGTGAGAGGAGATCAGGACAACACGAGCTAACATTTCTCACATAGACAAACAAACCCAAGGCCGTCCATGCCCCTTTTTCCAATGTATCCATGGCTTTTCAATGCAAGCAGAGTTCAGAAGGATGGAAGAGAGAAAAATGGGAAGAGGGAGGCTTGGTGTTTGGGAAAAGGAGGTGGAAAACAGCATGGCTGGAAACCATGGTGCAGTGGAGTTGTCATTGCAAGGAACCCATGTTTTCAATCCCTGTCCTGGTCCAGGGGACCTGCTCTGCTTCCCTTCATCCCTGCATGACCTGGAAATCCATAAGAGAGGGTTAGAGATGGCTGAAAATGTCTTACACAAGTGGTAGATTTAATGAAAAAAGTGGTGTTTTGGTCAAAAGCTTCTCCCTTGGAAAAAAAACCCAACAAAAAAAAGACCTCATTGAGTTTAATCTGACGCTGACGATTTTGTCATTTCCTCCATCACACCTCAGCAATCTCTGGTTCATAACAAGATTATTTTCTCTTGTCACTTAAGAGCTGAGCTGAGGAGGCAGCAAGCAATAATTTGAAAAGGAAACAAAACTTTTTACTTCAGATGGACTGAAGCATTGCTGGCTGATTTTGAATTTTTTCTTTTTTCAGACAGAGCAAGGACATTTCCTGCTTTATTTCAACAAACCAGGCATAATTTTCTTCCCTCTCTGTGCTTTTTCCATGGTTTTTTTTTTGATTCAGGCAACGAGCTCCCAGCTGTATGATGAGCTGGGCCAGGTCCTCAGGAAACATCATTTTCCTGGCTTGTCCTGAAGGCTGACATGGAGCATGCTGGGACAGACACTGAGATTCCCCCTGCCTCAGTTTCCCCATCTGTGGTGTGGGGCTAAAACTACAAAGAGCCAATAATTGCCTTCCATGATAGCCGAGGGGCTATTTAATTAGCCTCTGCAGTGCTTTGAAGATGAAAAACTCCATGCAAGTGCTAATTATTATTATTATTATTACACAGACAAGAGTTGGATGTCGTTAGCAGGGGTTTTTTTTTACCCATCTCCTTTTTATGATGTCTTATTTATCACAGATGTTCCTGATATGGCTCTTTTGAGCCACTGGCTTGTTAACATTTCTGATATGGGACCCACATGATTTGCCCCTGCTGTAGAAATGGGAAGTCTGGCTCCTTTAAAAAAGCCCTGTGGTCCCTCAAAACACTGTCCCATGAGATCCTGGACACCAGCCACTCCAAACCTGCTGCTTTTCCGCATCTGAGACCCTCTGACGCCACAAAGAGAGAGAAGTTGTGGCAGTCCCTTCAGTCCGGCAGTGCATTTGTCACATGGAAGGTTGAGAGGTTGACAGGATCAAAGGGGAAAATGTAGACAGGAATTTTTGAACCAGGCACCCAGATATCCCCTGCAATCCAGGAGGAAGGAATGGAACACTTCACATCGGTTTTATCATCCTAGTGGGACAGCCAAGCCTGTTTGAAGTAGCTCAGATGGTTTTATTATTCTCATGCTCCTGCTCTGCCTAAGAGCTTCCCTGGGATAAACCTATTGTCAGATTGACTGAGGTTAATGCGAAAACCATCTCTGAAAGTGTTTAAAAGGCCTCTGGATGTGGCCCCTGGGGACATGGTTTAGTGGTGAACACAGTGGTGCTGAGTTAATGGTTGAACTCCATGATCTTAAAGGCCTTTTCCAACCTAAATGACTCAGTGACTCACGTTGTCGTCACTGAATCAGGGCCTGAATGGAGCAGAATCTGCTTGTCACCTGTTGTCCCTTTGTCCAAGTGCAGGATTCTGGCTGTGTAACAGCAGATTTTGTCCCTTTTTTTATTACTAGACCAACTCACCAAAGAAAGAAATTGAAGCTTTGAGGGCAAACTGTGCCCTGCCTACGGTGACACTGATTTGCAGCTCCTTCTGCCCTGGGCATGGTCCTCAGCCACTTTTCCGAAGTTTATTGACCAAGTCCCTTTTTTTTTCTGCAGGTCCCAGATGGATCTGTGGTGGCTTTGGTCTCCAAGCAAGTCACTGCCTACAACGCAGTCAACAACTCCACGGTGTCCCGGACGTCAGCCAGCAAGTATGGTAAGGATTTGTGTGCTGGGATGGACTGGGAGAGCACTGGGAAGAGAGCCCAAACGTCACAGTGGTCACAAGGCTCTGAGCACCAGCAGGGAGACTGATGGGCAGATGATCAGTTGATGAAATGAGGCAGGAGGGGAGGATTTAGCCACCTAAGAACTCTGGCATCTTGTTCAAGCTGTTGATCCAAGTGGTTGGATTGCTCTTGGGAAGTTATCCTCCCTCATTAATTAAAGGAGGAGCCTGTAAAATTAACTGCCTCCCTCTTAGGTCGCTAAATGTCACTCTTAGAGCTGGAGGTGTTTATCAGCAGATCTCAGAGCAGTGGATCGTTGTTCCCACTGTCCCCATGAGAAAGCTGAGAGTGGCACAGCTCTGAAAGGGACACCAGGCGGAAACTCCTCTGCAGAGCCAAACAGGGACCTCCTGAGTGTCACCCATGCCCTCCCACACCTTCCTGAGTGTCACCCACTTCAGTATTCACGCATGGGCAAGGACTCCGCAACATGGTGGAAAAGGTGCAAAGACTTTACTGCGCATCAGAAATTCCCTTAAATACCACAACCTAAAGGAAATCACCTCATATAAACAGGGAAGATGTTCACCTCAGTGTTCCTCAATCACCTGGAGTATTTCCCAGACATTGCCTATTATGGTAAAAGGTAAACAATACCTTACAAGGTCAGAAACTGCAATTATCACATCTCATAGGGCTGACACTGTCCAGAAACCCACAATGCTCTCTCAGCCCATCCCCGGTGACCTGGCTGTAATCCCAGGGTCACCTCCAGGTCTGAGAACGAGGCTCTCTCTTTGGCTGACAAGGCCTAAACTCTCTTCCAGCACACAGTGTAGCCCGACAACCCACACCCTGCCACACCTTCCTGCCCTGCATTAGAGTTGCAGCCCAGGCCGTGCCTCACTAAGGTGATGCTGGACAGCAAAGCAAAACATCCCTAACTTACAACCAGAGTGCTGCAACCCCCGCCTCCAACCTGAAAGCTGCTGCCATATCACTTTATTAATATTTTTAATTTATGAAAGCATCTCCAGTCCTTCTCACTCCCTTTATCTTAAGGGAAAGTGCAGTTACTCAATGTCCAGAGGTGCCCCCTTCCACTTTCTCCAAGGACATAAATGATCCATGAGGCCTTATTAATATTCATCCTCTTTGCCATGTTGTTGCAATTACTGAAAGACACAGTGACCTTTGGAAAGGAAGACTTGAGGGGGGTTAATTTCTGTTGGATTTCTTTAATTCTTTTGCCATTTGATTTTTCAGGAGGAGGGAACAGGGAAGGAGGCAGGGGGAGGAGAAGATGTGGTGGGTCAAAAAGTGATTGTTAATTGCAATTAAGAAAACAGCATCCAGAGAGAAAAAGGATATTCCATCTGATAATTAATATGTAGAGATTGGTAATGCATTAATGAGGCTGATTCAGATCTTGCTACAGAAAGGTGCAACACTTCTGATAATTATGGTTGGAAAAGGCAACATTGCTGGAAGGTCAGGGAGAGGGGAATGCCTTGTGCCATCACTCAGAGGCAAAGAGAGGTAAAATTTGGAGGCTAGAAGTATTCTTGGAGAGGAAATTTGTGGGGGTCCACCTGGGGTTCTGGCTGATTTCTGTCAAAACAAGATTTTGGAGCAGGGAGTGAGGAGGAGGATGGCTGGGCAGGAGTTGTTTGTTTGCTTTGATGCCAAGGGAGGGAGGGGAGGCAGCTCCTTCTAAATCTGGGGATAAGGAGCTAAATAAGAGATCACATTAGATACATCAATATTTTTATGTCAAGCAGCATGGCAGGGCACAACTAAAAACATGGGGAAAGCCAGTCACATAAGGAACTGGTTACCATGAGGAGCTGGTGCTGTCCCCTGAACCAGTCCTGGGAAGCGTCTGACGCTGACAGCGCCGCTTGCCAGGGAATGTGATAAGAGATAAAGGCTGTGGACAGCTAGAAATCAGTGTTTGAACCTCATTTAATTTAATAGTGTAGACATTGACATCACCCCTGCCTTGGTGACATCGTTTGCCTTTGCCGAGCAAATCGCTCTCACAAAACGCTTTGAGGAATGCATTTGGCGGCACGTCGCCAGCCTGTTTCCTGAAAATCCCAGCCCCAAGAGCTACTGAGACACACGGAGACCCCTGGATCTCTGTCTCTGCAGAAAACATGATCCGCTACACGGGCAGCCCCGACAGCCTCCGCTCGCGCACCCCCATGATCACCCCTGACCTGGAGAGCGGCGTCAAGATGTGGCACCTGGTCAAGAACCACGAGCATGGGGACCAAAAAGAGGGCGACCGAGGCAGCAAGATGGTTTCTGAGATCTACCTGACAAGGTTACTGGCCACCAAGGTACGTGGTGGGGGCGGGCGACAGGGGGAGAATGGTTTGGTTTGAGGCTGAGGTGGAATTTCTTGCCGGCGAGGAACGAGAGGCCACTCAAAGGGTGCCAAAGGTGGGTAAAGAGAGAGGAGCAGAAGGAAAATGGAGCGAGAGGAAAGCTCCGTGCATGTAGGGAAGGAGCTTGAGCTTTGAAAGCAGAGTCAAAAAAGGGGACACTGGAAAAGCAACAAGGAGTAACAATCCAGGGCCATGAGATTGGTGGACGAAGCGCAGTGGGAGGTCCTGGAGTTGTCGATTACTGGTTTGTAATTTGTACCAAAACTGAGCAAGTGAAGAGCCAGGACAGGTGCTCTGAGCAGGTTCCAAGGATGTGTGAGGCCTCACAGTCTGAAATGGGCTCCCATTCCACAAAATCCTGAGTTTTGTGGTATAAATTCTTCTCCGCCTTTCCCCCGGGCCAATGAAGACTCTTGTGCTGATGAGTTGGAGAGGGTTACACTGACCTTACAGTGAGACACGAAAACTCAGCATCCATTTCTCAGAGAGAAAACACAGATTAAATCAGGTGAGGACAGAGCAGGGACATCCTGACCTGAGTCTCCAGACACATCTGGAGTTTTGACTGTTACCATTTTTTGTCAGGGTGCAAACAGGTACAAACACAATTCCATGTGTTCATGCAAATGCTGTCAGATTTTGCCCATCAGACACATTTCCATCACTTGTTTAAGTCCTGCTTTCCAGATTTATCTGCTCATTTATTCCTCAACACATTTTGCCTCTGATGCCTGGCTCTCCCTGCAGCCTCACTCAGGCTGTCTGAGCTGCAGAGGGATTTGGAGGTAAAGTGGCTTTGTCTTTAGCCCCTGGTCCATGCCCCATTCCCTGGCATCAGGAGGCTTTTATGGATCATGCAATGTGAAAAGGAAATGTGGCTCCCCGGGGCTCAGGCCCCAGCTGGTGCAGACCAGCAAGCATTAGACTGGTGCTGATTTATGTTGTCTGGGGATATGGCCCCTACCCCACCAGTGAACTGCTTTTGCTTTCTGTTCTGGGTCACAAACTCAACACTTGGGTTGGCTTTTTTGTTGGTTTGTTGAGGGTTTTTTTTTTTCTGAGGATTTTTTTTTTAATGGAGATGACAGAAAAGCAGCTGCAAAACCTGCACAGTGACAGAAAAAGTAGGAAGGTCGGGGTTTTATTGTTTCCTCTCTTGGGCCAAAGAATTTTCTTTTCTCATTGTAACCGTTTGAGGGAGGGAAAGACAGAGAGCAGTTGCTGTAATACAATCCCCAGGAATACTTCATTAAACTGACAATGATTTTTATTCTGGTAAATCCCTGACCTCTGATACCTGAGAGCCTCTTGCCTAAAAGCCTCAGAGGTTTTCTTGGCGTTCGTGAGGGCGAGCATGTAGAGAACTAATTCCCTCCAAGAACTGAACCTTGGGACAGCTCTTCCATGTCAGACCAAGAGGATTTCCCCTCCGGAGCCCTTTCTGAGTCAGACATGTGCTGCAGGGCTTTGCTCGCCCCACAGGAGTTCACACAAGCAAAAGGTGCCTCTGTTTGTTTCCCGAAGAATAAATGAAGTGGTGAATCAGCCAGAGACACCAGCTTTCTAATTAAGTGTTTGTTAGCTCTAGGTAAACTTCAGCTACTCTGGTGGAACCTGGGGCTTTGTTTCTAGAAAGGAGGCATTTCTTCCCTAGGTCTTCAGAGAAAGCGCAGAGTTTTATCTTTCAGAAAAGGAAATTTTTCATTTCAGGGAATGTTTGTTGGAGATTCAGTTGATTTTTGGTTATTTTAGCAGCTGAATGGTTTGCTCAAACCAGAGCCTATGAAGCTCTGGTAACAGGGGAAATGTGCCCTGCCTGGTTCCACCCCAAACCCAGCCTAGAACTCCTCAGCTGTCCCCTTCTCTAAGCCTGGTCACCCTCAGATATTCCAGCTCCTGTCCTTCCTGCTAAAAGTCAACTGTCTTCACAAGGGGGACTCTCCAAGCCCCAGATCTGGGATTGTCCTGCCAGTGGGGAGTAAAAAATGAGGAGGCCTCTTGGCAATGAAGCTTGTGTTATTTATGACACTGGTCACACATTAACTAGCTGCCTCTCTCTAGGTTCTCTTGTCCTATTCGTGTCCATGACACCTTCTGCTGTGCTCTGCAGCCAGCTGACTTCTCTTCCCAGCTTAAAAGATGGCCCTGAGTGAAAGCCAGCCTAGAAAATGGCTGGGTTTTGTCTCATGGATGCGCTAAGGCCTTGAGGATGGGATGCAGAGAGAGGAATCTGTGTGGAAATGAGGTGTAGCGGTTCTTGTGACGATGAACATTCCTGCCCAAAGACACCCGTAGTGAAATTCCCAGGTCATGTCACCTTTAACTGATATTAGATGGCCCCCACTTTTCAGTCACACCTGGCTCTGATCCACAGACGTGCCTTGTTTTCAGCGGGGTGCCAAAATTCAACATCCTCTCCCCACTTGTTCCCTCATGGTCTTCTTTGCTTCCTTCCTTCTCCCACCAGGGCACCCTCCAGAAATTCGTGGATGACCTGTTTGAGACCATCTTCAGCACTGCTCACCGCGGCAGTGCCCTCCCCCTGGCCATCAAGTACATGTTTGATTTCCTGGATGAGCAGGCAGACAAGCACAACATCCACGACCCCCACGTGCGGCACACCTGGAAGAGCAACTGGTGAGTGAGCGAGACAGCCCAGAACAGTCCAGCACCAGCTACTGGGCTGGAAGGAGAGCAGAGGGATATGGGGGAGCTGAGGGCCCTGATGTGGGATTTGAAGCACCAGGCTCAGTCTTCCCAAGCTAGTGGGGAAGTCAGAAAATCCCAAAATCTAAAGGATTTTGCCAGGGATGGAGCACTTTTGCTAAACAGGTCCCAGTTTGCCCTGTATTACATGGAAATGGACAGATTTTTGAGGGATTTGACGAGGAAAAACGAAGTTTTTAATTGCTGCAGTGCCCAGGATCACATAGGAATATCTAGGGAGGCATGGGAGAGGATTCAACACCACTGGCTTCATCTGCACTGGGTGTTCTACTTCCCAGCTGCATTTGTTTGCCCACACAGAGGTATCTCATGCCAGCTGAGGATTTTAAGGCATCCAAGACATCCTCAGAGGATGCAGGGCACCCACAGGAGACTTGTACCCTCCTGGGTGGCAGCTGGAGGCCAGGAGAGCATCTCCAATGCACAAAGTATTTAAAGGGTCTGGGGCTGGATGTGAGTCTCCCTTGGAGTGAGTGACTAACGGTGACATCAGTGACTAAGGGTGACATCAGTGGCAGAGTGTGACATCAGCCCCCTGCTCCAGCTGCCAGCTCCTCCTCGTACCTGCAGCGGGACAGCGGGAAAAGCCAGGATCGGTGGAGAAAAACCTCCTCTCTGCTGAGTCTCCCTGCTGGAAAGAGCTCCCTGGGGAGAGGCTCCCTCCCCTTCTCCTGTGCAAACACAGGGACTATAAAAGGAGCAGCAGAGGAGAGCCATGGGGCTCCCAGCTCATGCATTTTTTTCCTCTCCCCAGCCATGCTGATGGCAGAGCGCCGGTGACATAAAAAAAGAAACCCCATGCACCAAAGAGGCTTTCAACTAATGAAACATTAGCATATTATTAACATTATCTGCGGCACTAATCTAAGGCTGATTGCAGCCACTCAGCCTAAATGAGCAGGAGGTTTATTTAAGGGGGGAGGGGGGAAGGCAGAGTGTGTGTGTTTGTGGGAAAAGGGGCAGTGTGGAGAAATCTGTTCAATCAGATCAAATTAACTCAAAGTCACATCAGAGGGCTTCGTTATTCCCAGCCAGGGACATCGTCCCCCATCCGCTGCTCACGCCCAGGCACACCCAGGCACACCAACACACACTCTGCTCCTCCTCACCGTGCCTGTGTCTGTCATCCAAACACCTGCACTAGGACTTCTGCAAGGCTCCCTCACCCACCTCACCCCCCAAGTGATGATTCTCCATTCCCAGCCTAAAATCCCACAACTCCATCACATCTCATTGCCATTTTTTACTTATTCTTCCCTGGAGCCCTGGCACAGGTTGTTCAGAGAAGCTGTGGCTGCGCCATCCTTGGACTGTTCAAGTCCAGGGTAGATGGGGCTTGGAGCAACCTGGAATGGTGGAAGGAGTCCCTACACCAAGGGTGTTGGAACTGGATGATCCTTAAGGTCTCTTCCCACCCAAACCACTCCATAATTCTATGATTTCCAGCATCTCCCATTTCTCCTGAACCTGTCTGACAGGATTCCCTGTGCGGGGCTTTCCTTACATTTGTTCTGTGATTTTGGCTCAGGAGAACACACAGAGGTCTTGGAAAACCCAGTGTCAACCCTCTGTCAGGAAGGTTGTTACCCAAAATCTATCAGACTTGGAGATGAGTTTTTTACCGTGTTGTGAACACAGTGAGCAAAATGGGAGGAACTGGGGAGTTTATCCTGAATATCAGGAGAATTTCCTAAGCTGAAAGATGCAGAGAGTGAAGGCAGACTTAACAATCTGCCCGAGAGAGAGACAAGAGCTGGGTTCTGTGCTCAGTGACACATCCCAGCTCCTGGGCCATGATCACTGCGATGCATCTGCCCCGACAAAAAGGCTTGAGGCAAAGGCTGGAGGTGTCTCATACAAGGTACCTCGGGGCATCTCATACAAATGAGCTTCTCTTTGGAGAAAAAGGGGGAAAAGGGCTTTGGATTGCAACTGGAATAGCATTTCCTTGGTTAGGGCAGATATATTTTCACATCAAAGGCTGTGACACTTGTTTCCCAGTTCCTTTTTTTTTTTCTTTAGGCAACGGGGGCATGTAGCAATTGCTTCGTGCCCAGGGTGCTGGGATCATGTGCAGCCTTGGGCTGGAGCAGTGGAGAGTGACAGGACACAGTGTCTCAGCACACATGGGGTGTGCCAGGAGCATTCCCAGTCTCCACCTGGGAGCTCTACCTGCCTCTCATGGGATTGCTGTGAGGGCTGAAAGCCAGGTCCCTCAGTGAGAAATGTATGGAATCACAGAATGTTTTGGGTTGGAAGGGGCCTTAAGCTCATCCAGTTCCACCCCCTGCCATGGGCAGGGACACCTTCCACTATCCCAGGGTGCTCCAAGCCCCATCCAACCTGTTCTTGGACACTTCCAGGGATCCAGGGGCAGCCACAGCTTCTCTGGGCAGCCTGTTCCCATGCTTTATAACCCATACCATAATAATTTTTGTGGGTGCAATGCCTGTCCTCATCTGATGGAGCAACCAACAGGGTCAATTTTCCATTGCAACTTAACACAGAGAGATTCAGAGTCTTCGTCATCACCTAAATTGTACTCCCATTAATTTATGGGCACCTTCAATAAGATTGCATTGGCTTTGATGCTGACCAAATCTGCCTTGTGAGGATAACAGGGACAAAAGGGCACCTCACTACCGTCCCCAGACTTTGTAGGGGAGGAATTCATTGCATACCAAAGTTTATCCCAGAGTCTCCATATCCACACTGCGACCTTTGATTCCCACCCCCCGTTTGCTGCTGTGATGTGGCACAGCAAAGCCTGTGAGCCGTGCACTGACTGTGTCCCCTCTCCCACCCCTCCTGCAGCCTCCCCTTGCGCTTCTGGGTTAACATGATCAAGAACCCGCAGTTCGTCTTCGACATCCACAAAAACAGCATCACGGACGCCTGCCTGTCCGTGGTGGCTCAGACCTTCATGGATTCCTGCTCCACCTCCGAGCACCGCCTGGGCAAGGACTCCCCCTCCAACAAGCTGCTGTACGCCAAGGACATCCCCAGCTACAAGAACTGGGTGGAAAGGTGAGTTTTAGCCATGGGATGACACAAAGTGACACAACGAGGCCCTGCTTTGTGGATGCAGGTAGGATCACTGTCGCTTTTGGAAACTGCCCCTGGGGGTTTTTTTGCCTTTGGCTTTTGCTAAGTGGAAATCTCCACGTCAGCCTTTTGTTCCCTCGTGCCTTGTGGCAGAGGTGGAAATTGAATTAATGGTGCGACCCGAAGGTGTTTGGTTGTTTCTCTCGAGGAGAAGCTGTTGAGAAGCGGCAGAGGGAGGAAGGAAGGGGAGGTGATGTGCCTGAGTACACAGGCTTCTCAGTCTTTCCACACAGGCCAGAAGTGGTCTGCTGCTCTCAGCATCGTTGTGACAGTCCCCACACTGCCTAGATCCCAAGGGGTTTATAATTATCCCCCAGCAACTTCCCTTGGAGGCTCTTTTGTGCATTGAATGAGATGCCAGACGATTGACAGGCTGCTGACTGAAGCTCTGCAGGTGTTTTCTGTCAGGTCAGAGGTCTTTCCAAGCATTTTGTCCACACCTCCAAGACCTGTGGCTGTACTTCAATCTGCCGTACCGAGGGTCAGTGCCTGGCAAAGCTGCTCCACAGGGAATACAACCAAAACAACTCTTCCTGCAGCACGGTGGGGCTTCGGTTTCTGTAGGGCTTCCCCCAGGACAAGCAAACTGCACATCCTGCTCTTCATCCAGCAGGAGCTGTGCTTTGCTTTCCAATACTCTGCACTTGCCTGGCGTTATTGACAGGTTTGGGAACTGCACAGACGGGGAACGGTGGCTGCTCTGTGAACACAAAGGCGGGTTTATCCCGCAGATCGCTCCCGTGCACTGCATCCAGCTTTCAGCAGGGATTTCTCTGGATGACTTCCCAGGCATGGCCTAAAACTGATACCGTGTCATGCAGGTTGTACAAGGCCTCTGCTGCTGCAGACACCTCACGCTGTGCTATAAATCCCTGTATTGCCTTTGCTGGGGATGATTTTCTCTCTTTTCGTGAAAGGCGTGTGGCTGATCAAACAGCTCCGTCCCCTGCTCGGCGCGCAGCAACGCTTTCTCCAACAATTTTCCCATTGGTCTGTGATTTGTCTGGACAATTATTTTTAGATGTGGTTAAACACTTCAGCAAATGTCGTTTCTAGGCAACCTGCAAGGCTCTTACGAGCTACCTTTGCTTAATTATGACCTACTTTTGGTACCGTGTCCAAGTTTCTTAGCATGGATTGAGGCTGATTGCTGGATTGACCTGGATAACGGGAAGGAAGTGTTGGAGGTTCCATTTAGAAATCAAGTTTGTACCAGCAGTGACCCAAAGGTGTCATTCTCTAGTGATGCTTTAGCAGCGCTCAGTGTGGGTGGGTGGGTGGTTTCTGTGGATCCCCAATTTGTTTTCCATCTGGTTCCAATCAACCTGGTTGATTTTATCCTGGGGGATGCTACATTTGAGTGACAAACTGAGGTATTTAAGTGGAGAATGGGATATTTCCTTAAGCAACAAACACCTTTTTTTTTTCCCCCTCTTGATAAACAAAAGGCTGCCATTTCCATTTTATTTTTTCCAGTATTGATTTCACTGTACAACTTTTTGGAGCTAAATCCTGGTGCCCAGTGATCTTCAGCAATAGGTGCTGCATTTCCTTGGAAGTTTTCCCAAACAACTGGGTTTGCAAACGAGGTACATAACACCTCCTGCTGCTTGTAAACAGCCCTGGATTCCTGTCCCCAGCATGTGCTGGGTTGTTATCTGCACTGATGTCTGACAACTTGAACTGAAGCCCAAGGGGAGGCTGCAGGTTTTGGAATACGGTTAGAGCTTCTTCCCTGCTTTTATTTTTGTGTGTCAGTTCTTCTGACTCAAGGCAGTGGCACCTGGATGCTGTGGGAGATGAAAGAAAAAACCTATCAGGGATGAATAAAATATAATTTGAGTTCCACCCCGAGCTAATGAATTCCTTTTCTCCATTCTACGATTGTGCTTTGAGGGAGTTATTCCAAATCCAAAGGCTTCCAGTGCTGGTTTGAGCTATTTCTGTAGTCAGCATCAGCTGGAGATGGCATCCTTCAAGACCACTAGACTTCTTCAAAGAGTGAATCATGAGATAAAAAATCAGGGAGTTTAAGAAGCGGTTGAGTAAATCAGAAGAACCTGAAATCAAACAAACTTCTTTGACGAAGAGGAAACTCTAAGAGGGTAATTAGACAGTGGTAGATTGTACCCAACTTGAGGCACTCTGGATTAAAACATGCCTGGATTTAGAGGTCTGGAAATGGAGCTGAGCTGGGTTACTCCAAGCCATCCCTTTGAAACCTCTGGTTTCTTGGTGTGGAGCCTTTAGGACTCACAAAACTCAGAGCAGGGAATGACCTTAGCATGAGAAGGAGGCAGGGATGAAAGGACTTCCCTCCAATTCTTTAAAGATTTGTTTTCTGCCTGGGAACATGCATTGGGAAGGGAATAGTTACAGCTTCTGGCTTGACCAGTGGTCTACCTCCACAGGGTGGTCAACTGGAAACTTGATTCCAAAAGATTTCCCCAGCAAGACTGTCAGGAATCCTCGCTGGTTTTATTTGTTTGTTTGGCTCATGTTTTAGAGTACGATTTTCTCATGTTTTTTGTTACTTGTTTGTGATTGAGTCCAGTGCTGCCTTCAGAATGAGGATGCATGACAATGACTAATTAAAAATTTTTTAAATTTACCAATTTCTGCAATTTCATGTCAACTTAATGGAAAACTATATAAGAAATGGAGATCTGTGACATTTTGAGAGGTTGATAGTTTTAGTGCCCATTTCTATAATTATTCAAGATAATGGATTTGCTGACAACAGCAACAAAAAAATTATTGTGCATCAGTTAAATTTACTTGATGTTTCCTGCTCATTGCAGGGGGGTTGCACTGGATGACTTTTAAATGTCCCTTCCAACCCAAACTATTCTGTGATTTTATGATAGTCCTTTTATAATGTTATTGGAAGCAGAGGTGGACTCTGCTTGCTGAAACAATCCAGCTGAGAAATTCTGGTTTTTGGGAAAAAACAGGTTCACTGTTCAAATGAGACACCCAGAGCTGGAAACACATGGTTAAAAAGTGTCCCAGTGCAGCCACATCTTGGATTTCCTGCTGAAGAACATGAGGCTTGATGAGGCAGGACAATTAACCCAAGAAACTGGGACAGGCTATTTGGCTTCTGTTGAAGCCATGAAGAGTCAGGCTGTAGTTCTAAAACAAAGTGGAGGCTTTTCAATTATCATTATATGAGGCTATTGGAAAAAAAAAAAAAAAGAAGAGGAAAAGAATGGGAACGGCAGAGCAGAATCTCATCTGACTTCAGTTAGTAAAACTCCATAGGCTCTGCTGAATTTACATTAGAGCAGCTTCAGATCTGCATCTTTTCAAGTTTACTTCAAATGTCCCCTTTGAGCCTGGAAATCTGGAGAACTTGGGAGCATTTGATGCAATCCCCAAGCAATACAAAGGGGAGCTTGTTCTAATTGGGACTGTCTCATTAGCATTCAACGCCACACTGAAAAGATGACAAAGGGCTGTGGCTGACCTTTCATTTCTCTCCATGCTGCCAAGCTTATGATAACACTTGTTTGAACTTCATTAACACCATTTAATTGCCTGCATCACAATCAATATGATGCTTCCCTACCGAAGCCTGGCACGGAGGCAGGGACGTGGGAGACTGAAAAGGGACAGAGCACAAAAAGCAGAAGCCAAAGAGTTTTTCCATTTCACACTGGTGCCCAAAACACCTGCAGGGCTGCAAGGAGAGGATCTGGTGCTCTTTTTTTTCCTCATCCCTGCAGGGACTTGGTCTCCTTTTGGCTGCTTATTGTGCGTTGAAAACAGCCCCTCTAAGAAAAACTTAAAGTCAGTGAAGACATCAGAAGTGTTCTTAACTTAAGAGTCATCCAATGAAGACCATTCAAAATAGGCTTGCCAGGTTTGATGCCATGATGATTTTTTGCTTTTTCGTTTATGCCCCTTTTATGCACTCTCTTATGTAGCTTTGATGTATTCTCAGTGCTTTTAGCCCACACAGTTATAATTCTTTAAGTTTGATCACTTCCCTCAGACCCAATATCCCGTTAAGCCAAGAGCCCAAACACCCTGGAAACCCCAGACCCCGAGGGCCTCTCCAGAACACATTCTGTAAACAAAGCCAGGCCCAGCCAGGGGAAGGTTCCTCGCTGAGGGGTCTCGCTGGAGTCCCTCCCTGGGCAATCTTTGATAGATGTGCTAATTAGCAAGGCCTGTAATTGCACACACATCCCATCGTGGGGGGCCATTTCTCCGGGGGGCATTTCGGGGTGCATTTCCATGTGCATTTCGGCGCCCCTGAGAATCCTTCAATAAATACCGAGGTAAAAACCCTTTTTCCCTCTTAACTGTGTTCAGCTCTCTTAATTTTAAGACCAGGAAAAGGCGTCAGGTTCGGGATCAAAAGAAGCTTAAAGCGATCTGATATGTGGGATTTAGAGTTATAACACCTCCATTTTGTTGTGTTAACCTGGGTGCAAACGCTGCCTGACACAATTGGTGCTACCCAAATCCTGGGGCCGTGATCTCATCTGTTTTTTTTCCATATACAGGCAGAAAGTTATAGGATGAGGGAGAAAAATTTTAAACTAAAAGGAAGAGATTTAGGTGAGATGTTTGGAAGATGTTCTTTACTGAGAGGGTAGCAAGGCCCCTGGCACAGGGTGCCCAGAGAAGCTGTGGCTGCCCCTGGATCCCTGGAAGCGTCCAAGGCCAGGTTGGACAGGGCTTGAAGCAGCCTGGGACAGTGGAAGGAGTCCCTGCCCATGGCAGTGGTGGCACTGGATGACATTTAAGGTCCCTTCCAACCCAAACTATTCTGATTTGATGATTCATGAAGCAACTATGATTTCCATCCCATTAGCCTTTAGATGTTGAGGTCTTAAGCTTGTTAGGAAGTGCTTTGAGTGTGTGTTTGGAGCACACAAAACAATCAGACTGTACTCATTTGGGATTTCACCCACCCAGTGTGTACCCTCGGGGTTTCAGGGCTCTCAGGTCACTAGGAAATCTCTGCTTGTGCAGTGTTTGTGATGTCTGTTGGCCACTTTGCAGCTAGCTTTAGAAAGAAAGACAAACTGAGCCAGTTTAACACAATAAAAAGCTGCATGTACCCTAACAGTGTGAGTTATTGAGGTTTTAAGGAGAAACTCTGAGGGCTTTAAAAATGAGCATCACATGACAGGTGCAAATCCTGGCTCTACTTTAAAAAACGAGTTTTCTGTGCCCCCTCTCTCTCTGCTGGAAAGAAGGCTCAAGAAGCAGCATACCAAGGGTCAAGGCAGGGGGTGTTGTCAGTGAAGATAATAAAAAACAGTGCTGGAAGGGGCCTCGGGAGGTCAACCCGACCATCTCCTGCCTCAGGGCAGGATCAGCTCTGTCTAAAGCCTTCCTGACAGATGCTTGTCTACTCCTTTCTTAAAGGCCTCCAACAACAGAGCCTCTGCTGTCCTCAGGCAATCCATTCCCGTGCTTCCCTGTCCTTCCCATCCGAGTGTTTTCCCTGCTGGGCAGCCAAAATCTCCCTGGCTGTAATTAAAGCTCAGGCATCTCCCGGGCAGGGGGTACAGCTCATTCCCTGCCTCTCTGGGGCAGCTTTTGGTGTATCTGAGGACTGCTCACTTGTCTGTCTTCACTTTTCATCTCAAAAAAAAAAAAAAAAATCCCAATGTTTTCTCATCACGGTAACTGTGGCAGTCTTAGCAGGAATTCAGAGATGCAGCAGCAGGCGAGTCCAGTGAGAGAGTGAATTATTTATTAATTTTACAATATCATTTATATATCCTAGTTCCAAAAGACCATTGGACAGTGTCCATACCCATCCTGGGGTGATTGGCTGAAGCACCAGACACCCACTTCAGATTATTTGTCCCACTTACTAAAAAACAGAACTTAAAAAACACCAGATGTGAAAGTTATTTGCAAAAACCTATCTTACTGTTTACATAGCTTGCATAGCAAAGGAAGGTTCTCACAGAATTAGTGCAAGGAGATGGAAAATCTCTCTGCCAGCAGCATTTCAGTATCCACAGGTAACAAGCTGTTCTTACACAGTGCAGCTTTCAGCAGGCAAGATGAAAATATGTCCCTGCGTGGAGGGTGCAGCCCCACACATCCTCTGCACAGAGTGGGGCTGGGTAATCTCCTCTCTCAGAGAAACCTCTGCACCAGTTCACCCTTCAGCCATTGAACCAGTGCTGGCCATCCACTCTCCTCTGTTTATTCTGAAGGGAGAAGCAGCAGGAAAGGCCATGCACAGGCAAAATAAAAGCATTGCCCTGTCTAGGGCTTGCACCCACAGACAGAATTGTTCCCTCAAACAGTTTGGGTTGGAAGGACCTTAAAGCTCATCTCATTTCCCCCCCTGCCATGGGCAGGGACACCTTCCACTATCCCAGGGTGCTCCAAGCCCCGTCCAACCTGGCCTTGGACACTTCCAGGGATGGTGCATCCCCCACTTCCCTGGGCAATCTATTCCAGTGCCTCAGCAGCAGCTCAGATGCTTCCCAGGAAACTCAAACTGCATATTCCGTGTCAGTGCAAGGACTGACAGCACATCCTTGTAGCAAGCTTAGGGGAATTCAGAGATGCTGCCACAAGCGAGTCCAGAGAGAGAATGAATCTTTATTTTTGTTACAACACCATAACATAAGTGAAAAATACCAGATACGAGATTATTTACAAAAAACCTATCTTAACTGTTTACATAGCTTGCATAGCAAAGTAAAAGTTTCCCACAGAAATGAAGGAGAAGGAAAAATCCTCTGCCCAGGAGCTTTTTAGTATCCACACGTCCTGGCAGCGCTTCACTGCATCCCATAAAAAGAGCTGGTTGTTCCCAAGCTTTCCACCAGCCCTTCCCTGCTGGAGCAGTCCCCCGTGTCCCTTCCACGCACCTCTCCTTCCTTCAGTGGTCTGGATGCAGCCGGCTATTGCATAACCCTAATTATGTTATTGCTGTAATTGCGTCTGCCGTCTGCGGCACATGGATTCGTTACAAGCTTTTCATATGCTTAAATGATTATTAATGAGCGCAGTCCCATCCCAGCGACAAACAACAGCCATGACAAAAAGATCTTTTGGAAGGCAATTAGCTCCATGCTAAGCTGCCTAAACCATGGGCTGTGCTGGGAAATTTCAGGCTGGGGAGGAAGCACTGGCAACACGGCTTTTCTCTTCTCTTTTGATGAGTTAATGAGTTACTGAGCGGCAGCAGGCACAGTCATTCTTGTGAAACAGCTCCACTAAGGAGCCTTTCCCTGTCGGTACCGAGGGAAAGAACATTTATCCCTGGATAAACAGAGGGCAAAATGTATTCCCAGGTCACTGTGATGTGATGTATTCCCAGGTCACTGTTGTGTCACTTTCCTTGGGAAAACAAAATGAAACAAAACAAAACAAAACAAAACAAAACAAAAATAAAACAAAGGCATCCCAGGGAAAGGTGAGGTTGGAAGGAACAAGAATAATTATTTTTTCAGTATGAGAGTACTAACTGTATCTTGGTACATCCCAAATCCTTCTCCATCCACCAGTGGCAATGGATGGTCCCCTGGGCCCTCTCTCCAGTTCAAGGCAGGCTGGGGTGAGTTGCTGTGCTCATGAAACCTGTGAGGACAAATCCCACGGCCTAGTCATCCTCACATGCTCCATCTGAGCTGCAGTGCTGGAATGAAGGGTTTACCCCAATTCCTCGTAATTTTAATTGCTTATGAAGTCTAATGAACAAATTTCCCGTCACTTCAGCGGGTGAAGAGCCTTGAGGTAAGAATGGAGGCTGCTCCTGTGAATATGAGGAAACTCAGACATGCAGGGCTGGATCATTTGAGATTCATCTAAGTGTCTCCTGGAAACAGCTGGGGAAGGATCCACTGGAGATGAGCAAAACTGGAGTACAGAAGTAGCAGCAAATCTGCCCAAGGCTCTCACTCGTGACCCTCTGGAGGCAGGTTAAGCTAAATTTGCTGCTTTGCTTTGCTACCTTTCTGTCTCATTCAGAGGGAATCTGGCTCAGTCTTGTGTTCCCAGCCTCCTGCTGGCTGTGGAAGTCTGAGTCCAAGACCTGTCCCTGTCTCAGGTGAGACCTGGTGGCCCTCCACAGGTGACAGAGCACCTCGCTGCCCCTGGCACTGCCTCCCAGCCCAGCTCTGGTGTGGGAGCTGTCAGCTGCAGGGGTGATGGAAGCAGCCCAGGCAGCCCTGCAAATTCCAGCAGTGGAAATGTAAGGGCCTCTGGGGCTTGGTGACAGCTTCTCAGTGGTTTTTGCATTAGGGGTATGCAAATGGCAGAGAGGCTCTAAGTACCTCTGAGGATCCAGGCTGGAATCAAAGGTAAATAAAGACTCAGCGGGGATGTTGTCATCTCCCTGCTAGGATGCTTTAATACACACATTCATCATTTCTTTAGAGAGCACAGTGATGGCTTCATTAGAAACTCTTCTGCATAAATAAGTCACTGGGCCATGGCAGAATTTGGATGGAAGGATATTATGTCTTCTCGCTCATCTACACTGGGGTACTGGTACATGAATTTTTCCCCTTCTTTTTCTTTTATTTTTGCCACAAAACACACTGCTCCAGTACCTCGGTTTAATGGGAAATGACTTTTAGGTGTGTTATGAGAGGGAACTGAGTCTGGAGGAGACCAGGATACTTTGGTGGGTGGTGGCCTGTGACCCCACAAGACTGAGATCACATCCTGGGAGTCTGTCACAGCCAGAGAGGCCTGTGAGCCCTGAAACTCTGATTCTTGAAACTCAGATTTGTGCATCCCATCCTTGGCTCCGGGGAGCATTTCATGCTGCTTTTCCTTGTTCGGATGAGTCATGGGAGTGTTGTGCTGCTGGGGAATGATCTCTGCAGGGCTGGAAAGGGATGGGGAGCTTTCAAACCCTTGTGAGTCACAGACTCAAGAGTCTGTTGCTACCAGGTGGAAAGGAAACAGGACAAACTTGGAGAGGGAGATGATAAGTGTGTCTGCGCTCCACTTTTTGGGAGCACCCTGTCCCTACACCCACTATCCTACCACCGCTTGGTGACAGCTGAACCAGGGAGGAAAAGGAGAATTTTAACTGCTTGTCAGAGCCAGACTGGCACCTCTGATTTCCTCCACCGACCCTGTTTATTTTTGCTGTGATGAGCCCCCTTCTCTTCTCATTTCACCCATCAGGAGGGTGCCCATCCGATATTCATGAGGAGCTGCTCTCTTCTCAGGCACCATAAATCAATGCATTTCACTGCACTGCAGCCTGTTTTCCCCACAGGTCTGTGAAATGTGCTGGTGGCACATGGATGTAGTTTTTTTTTCCAGTGCTAAGGCACACCTTGCTTTTTGACCATAAGACTCCTTGCTTTTTGATCCTAGGGTTCCTTGTTTCCTCAGCAATGTCATGGATGCCACCAGTTCCTGATGCTTTTCCCTTGTGTAGCACAGATCTGGTTTTCTCCAGCAGGTGATGCTGAGACCTGTTTAAGTGTTTCTGGGAGTGGCAAAGGTCTAGAAATATTTGTTCATCCTTCTCAGCACCTTCTCCTGGGGGTAGTTCTGCAGGACTTTACCCACAGACAGCTGTCCAGGTCCAGCTGGGGATGGACTGTGAAGAAAAACAAACCCACACCACTTTTCACTGGAGCACTGGGAATGAGAAATATTTAGACCATGGGACTGAGTTGGACTAAGATTTCTGGCTGGTCCTAAGCCATGAAGACAAAATGCCAGGACTCCAGGGAGTTGATGAGTTGATCCAGGAGTGATGTTTCTGTGCCTGCTGGAAGTTGCAGTAAAAATTAATGAGGTTTGCATGAGTTTTTACGGTGAAACAGAGTTTAACTCTGGAAAAAAGTCAGGCAAGAAGGACCTCTGCCTCCTATGCCTCCCTCTCCCAAGGATTACACCAACATCCCACCACCAAAATCAGGGTATCAACAGAGGCTGACCCATTGGGGTAAATCAGGGTGGGAGTGAAGGGCACAAAACCAGACTGAGCACAGCTGGAGCCTCCTGGTGTGAAAGGTTCCCCCCCGTGCTCTCGCACTGCTCTGTCTTCCACGGGAGGCTCCAGCAGCCGCTCATCCCGCTCTGTCACAGGGAGTATTCTCCCACTCATCCACCTCAAGGATCCTCATCACACAGCACTTCAATGTCCAATTTCTCTGCAGTGGCAAACAGCCTCCATCTCAGCAGGTGTCTCCACGCTGTTTACAGGACACCTGTCAGCTCTTTTGGCTCCCCGTCCCCTCTGCCTCCTAATTATAAAATTGTGGATTGCTGCAGCTACGGGCTTTTTTGTTTTTTTTCTTCTTCTTCTTTTTTTTTTTTTCCTTGTGCACAAAATGTCAAATTGCAGAAATTAAAAATGTAAATGATGGCGTCTAATTAACCAGTTGACAGCAGAGCACAGCTGCGAATGACAGTGACTGATTACCTTCTGCAAACCTTGTCCTCCAAGACCTGCCTTACCCGGGGGACGAAGGACATCAAAAATAGCAACTTCCTTAAAGAGACACCACTCTGCAGATGAAGCCTGCTGGGCAATGGTTCTGAGGGATTCGGATCCTATGGATAAACCCCCAGTCCTCCTGAGCTACAGAGGAATGGTGTTGACTCCTAGGAAAAGCAGATTTTTCCCAGACAGGCTGGAGTTGAAGGCTGTTGTCACAAATATCAGGCCAGCTTAAAATTTGGGGCAAAAAGGAGATGCTGAGCAGGAGAGCTGTTGGGATAGACTGGATTGAGTGGGGAACGTGGGTGATGTTAGCAGTGGGGGCAGATGTACTGGTGAGAATGGTGCAAGGAAAAACACAAATCTTTGGGGTTTTTCTGTGCATGGGAGTGAAATCCTGAGCTCTCAGTGGGCAGCAAGATCTCTCTGGGAATAGGGGCAGGGCTAAAAGCCCTTGAATGTCTGACAAAGTGATCCAGCTTCAGTCCAGCTCCTACTTCTCTGATGGCACAGGGAAAGTTCACAGGATGCTCTTTGGGGCTTCAGTCTCAGATTGGGGTGAATGCAAAAAGTCTGGTGCTCAGGATTAGTGCTTCAGGTATTTCCACTTTGGCCAAGTCACCTTTCTTGCTGTAAAAGAAGAGCATGAGCAGGTATTTCACTGATGCACCAACACTAAAGGTGTTTTTTTCTCCTTTTTGTTTGTGGATTTCACTTCTTGAGCTCCTGCTCTTCCCCTTAAGAAACACCTGTGTTTGTGCCCCTCAGGTACTACTCAGACATCGCCAAGATGCCAGCGATCAGTGACCAGGACATGAACGCCTACCTGGCCGAGCAGTCCCGCATGCACATGAACGAGTTCAACACCATGAGCGCGCTCTCCGAGATCTACTCCTACGTGGGCAAGTACAGCGAGGAGGTGAGAGCCTGGGACACGTCTGGGGCACCAGGGGACAGTCCACCCAGTCCCAGGGTGTGTCACTGATACCTGGGAGGCAATGCATTTAAGGAATGAGAAACAAGGCTTGGGGTTTGGAAAGGGATGGTCTGGGATTTTGGGTCTCCTCAGCACAGTTCTGTCTGGATCCCTGTTATTTTTGTCTCTCGCAGTCAGGCTCAGCTGGTTTGAAGTAGTTGATGGTCAGGTGTTAACTTACTGCAGAGGAGCCCTGCATGAGCTTTACATCCAATGTGGCCAGAAGCTGCTTAAGGACTGTGCCCAATGTCATTCCAGATACCCTAAAACACCCAAAAATGGTCCAGCACAGACTTAAGGGTGTCCAACATGGTTCTGTGTTTTGAAGGCCATGTGAGACCCCTTAGGGCACCTCAAGTGGCATGGCCAGGTGATGGATAAAGCTCATAAGTAACTGATCTCCAAGATAAGGATCCATTTGATTGGTTGCAGTCCAGAAATCTGCACTGAGTCCAATCAAGCCCAAACTCCCTGCCTAGCTCCCTCCTGCTGACTGACCTGCCTTGCATGATCTAAGCTGAGCCTGGGACCTACCTTAGAGAAAGCTAACCTTCCTCTGCTGCTCTAAGATGCTGGACTCAGTCATTTTGGGGAAAAACCCCCAAATCCCTATCACTTCTTCCTCTCTCCTTTTCCAGATTCTCGGAGCCCTCGATCAAGACGACCAGGCTGGGAAACAGAAACTTGCCTACAAACTTGAACAAGTCATAACCCTCATGAGCATAGATAGCTGAGAACTGTCCTGCCAGGGACACCCTGGGAGGGATAAACCAAGTCGTGCCTCACTCAAGATCATCATCTTTACCAAGTGCAAGTTTTGATGGGCTGTAAGCAGAGTCACCCAAACAGCGCTCCTCTCTCTCCTTCTCTCTCTCTCTCTCTCTTTCTCCCCCTCTCTCTTTCTCTCTTTTCCTTCTCTTTCCAAATCTATGGACAAAGCGACAGAGCCCCAGGGATGAAAAGAAAAGACTGCAGAGGAACCTTGGCTCTGGGGCCATGAAGACATTCGGGTGGAGCTCTCCTTTTCACAGCTTCCCCTCTGCCTTTTGCCCTAGAGAAAAACTATTGAACACACACAAAAACCCCACCAACCCTCCCCCAGCATCACATCCTCACTCTGCAGAGGTGAAATTGGGAGGTAACTTCTGTCATGCTGCTTTAACTGCCCTCCGAGGGCTGTAGCCTCTGGAGCGGACATGGAAATGAACTCAGTATTGCTCAAGTGTCCCCAAGGGGAAGGGGAAGGCAGCCTGCTTGCAGGGCTCCTGGAGGGCAGAGCCAACCCAGCTCCCCTCCTGCAGAGCCATCGCAATTCTATCCCTTGATAGCGACCCACTGGGAGAGGAGCCTCGGGGCTCCCCGAAAAATGCCACAGCTCCGTCCAGAGCGGGACCGCTGTGGCTCATCCTGCCTGGGCAGACAGCTGCTCTCCTGGGGCAGGGAAAGGGTCAAGAGGGGACGAGGAGACCGACACTCCCCTGCCCATGTGTTTCATATGGTTCTTCTTATTTTTCCAAGAGCCGCGTGTCCCCCTCCGTCTTTCCCGTCGTGTCCTGTTGGTCGTAGCACTGCAGCAAAACGCTCTCTCTGCTCGGTGGCATCCCATCAGTGGTGGTGGTGGTTCTGCTCCCCCTGGCAATGGACAGCACAGCATCATCCCCCTCGTTCCCACCTCGGCTCGGAAAGCAGGAGCCACAGGCCTCGGTTTGTTCCAGGCAAGGAGCTCAGCCTCAAAGGAAGAACCAGAAGGTTTTGTTGTTTTTGGGTTTTTTTTAAGCTGTTCTTTCCATTTTGTTTCCTCAACTGGAACACAGCTGTTGTTTTCCCATGATGGAACATCACAGGGTTACTGAAATGCTTGCTGTGAGGTGAGGTGGCGCATGGGGCTGATGGTGAGGCCTTCCTTCCAAGCCACTCCTAAGAGGAAATGTCACCACACATTTTGGAAGGAAATCTTGGAGGGAAATCCAAATGAAACACTGCAAAAAATTCTTCTACCTAGATCCCCCAGCCGAACTGCCTGTCTTCTGGAGGTCTCTGAACTGCTGTGAGCCCATCTGCCTTTTGGTGCCAACTCCTGGCCTTTCCTCTTCTCCGTTTCTGGAACCAACAGGCCTTGCTGAAGGCACAGTTGCTGCCTGGGAAGGATTTTATCTCTCTTTACACTTCTTATCCCTTCAGGGATCACTGTCACCATGGGACAATTGTGGGGGATCACCCTGTCCCTGTCCCATCCTCTGCTCAGCTTCTCCCGAACAACATCTCCACTTGTTTCATGGCCAACCAAAGGGGAGTGAGCTCCTGCACAGCTTCCAGCCTGGACAACACCATGGTTAGAGACCCTCGGGGTGTGGAGAACCTTCCTTGTACACCAGGGAGGCAAGAGCTGGGCCAGCATTCATCTCCCCAGACACGAGCAGAGCTCCCTGGCAGATGGAGGAGTGGCTGGAAAATCAGCCCACATCCACCTCACCCCATCCTCGGAGCCGCAGCCTGGATCTGCTTTGCACCTGGAGGGAGGAAGGGGTGAAGGCAGGGCGTGTAAACTGATTACAGAGCAAGTTCATTTGGGTTTATTCCTGCCTCTTGCTACCAAACCAGAATCTCTTGGGAGTGACAGATTCTGAGCGTGTGCGAGGGGGGACGTGGTGCAAGCGGGAGTCAGTCAGCAGGAGGGTTTCCTTCAGCCAAGCAGATACACACGTAGGCGAGTCCAAAAACACTCAAAGAACAGCAGTCCAAAACTGGACGTGTCTGTGGGGAGAAAAATCACCAGATTTCACATTGAAACAGCAAACTTAGGGACACGTCTTGGTTTTAAACCCCCAGACATTTCTCTCTTGATTACAATTCTGATTATTTTGTGCGTGTGCGTGTGTATCTGTGTGCGCGTGTGCGTTCCTTCCTTTTTTTTGGTTCTGCTTGCTTTCTGTTGGATTGCTGAGCTGATGGACTCATCATGCACCTTATGGACATCTCAGCAGTTTTAAGAGGCCTGTGCATTGGGGATGATTTGGGTTTGGTTGGTTCTGCCATGGTTTTGTTGATCCATTTTAGTAACGTCAGCGCATGTTCCAGATCCATTGATCATGGCTGTGAAAGTGGGAAGTCCCACCAGAGCCAGTGGTAAGAAAATGACAGCAAACAACACAAACACAATATTTTTTATAAGTACGTAAATTAAAAAAAAAAAAAGGGAAAAATTAAAAAAAAAAAAATGGAAGAAACCAAAGGTTTTGACAAACAAAGTGCCACAAAAGATAAATATGGACCCTATTGTCATGCCTTGTACTCACAGCTGGATGGTAGGAGTCTAAGGACAAAGAGCTGGCTTGGAGGGAAGTGGTTATGAGTGATGGGCGATCCTGCCTGGACATGCGCACATGAGAGGAAGAAGAAGCTGTTTAACAAAAAAAAAAAAAAGTATCAAAATGAACTGGTGTGATTCTGCACTGTTACTGAAGTCAGAGGAACACCACAGGGGACATCTGAGACTCACCCTGTTTCTTTTTGATGTTTTCAGGGCTGTGTTTTTGGTTTGTTATGGTTGTTTTTCATGGTTGTTATTTTATTTCTTCTTGCTGGTACGGAGTTTTTCATCTGTATATTATATATATATATTTTTCGAGAAAAACTTGAACACCTCAGAGACACTGAGAATGAAACACTTAGGGGAAACGGGAAGCGCCAGGAGATTGGTGTGTTAACCCTTCCCAACTTCCCATTTAGGCATTTCTGCTTTCTCTCCACCCTCTTCTTTCCCCCATGCCCAGGATTTGAAAGAAAATCTGCATTTTGCTTCTCTTTCATCTCCTCTTTATTTTTTTGTCTTTCTGTTTCTCTTTATTTTGGTGTTTGAGCTGGTTTTGCTTTTTTGCTTGGAAAATGTGCCAGAATCGTGATGTAAATGCGTGGGCTTCCTCCCCTGTCCCCTTCAGTGCCCTTCCCATTTCCAACCGCTGTTCCAGAATCCCCCAGTCTATGAGAAGTCTTGGCATCTTTCTTCCCAGCCTCACCTGTTGAGCTAACTATTTTTTAAGTGCATGTAAAATACAACTAAAAACAAAGACACAAGCAGAAGAATGAGCCCTACTACAACACGGATGCTTTCTTTTCCTTTGATTTCTTTTCCCCCACCTCCCTTTCCACACTTGACCAAAAATTCCTGATAAATAGGTAGTGTCCCACACTGTTTTTCAAGCCACATGGAGAGAACTGGAGCCAGAGTTCCTCGAAATCCACGGACAGGCTCCTAATATCCAGAATATTCCAGATGATAGGCTGATCTTTATGGGCGTTTCTCAAACACTGCAATCAAATAATTAATGCTGACTCAGCACCATCAGAAACAGGGCAAAGGGAACTCATGAGGACTCTCTGAGGTTCTACGGAGAGAGTCAAGATTATTTCTTCACTGCAGGGTTTGCTTTGGGGCTTTGCCGCTGTGTTAGAGGAACAAAGGGTGAACAGCCCCTCTGCAAACACCTCATGTCCTCCCTGTGAGCTGGACTCGGCTGTCAGTGGCAGTGATTTGATAATCCATCACGTCATGTGCTTGTGCAGACTGAGCTTTCCAGTGAACATGAGTGTGGGGAAATCTGAGTGTCTGGAGTGAGGTGCTGGAGATTGTTCGCCCTCCAACAGACAGCGCGGGAGAACGATCGAGGAGAAATTCAGCCACCCGAGGTCACCTTCGTTTCCCAGAGTAGAACCATGGAACCATTTGGGTTGAGAAAGACCTCCAAGATCACAGAGTCCAAATGCTAAACATGCCCTAATCCTTCTCTTTTCCCACTCTTCATCCTGTCCTGAACATATCCAAAGGTTTGGTCCAGCCCAGCCTTGCTCCATTTGATAAGAGGACTATGCCAGTTTTCTTCCCTGTAGTTTTACCACTGCAGTTGTCTTATCTTGCATCTTTGACACTGAAGACTGTAAAAATTTTTAAGTCATGAAGATTTAGCAGCAGAATTTTGTTTGAAAGTTGCTTAGAGTGAGAAGCGTGTACCAAATTTTCTAGATCTTGTGCATTCACCCACAGGAAAATATTTGCCATGGAGGGAAGGAGACCAAATACATCAGATAATTGTCATTATTTCTAATGATGCAGTTGAAAACTAACAGATCAAATTTGAATAGTCCAGCAGTCAGTCTCACTGTTGAGTCCCCTCTGAATTTCCTGGAGTCTGGGATGCCAGTGGGGTAAAAACCCAAGCAGATAACAGCCAATATCAAGAGGAGAATTGTTTAGAACTAAGTCAGAACATGAAATGTAGATCTGTCCTTCCCCAAAGCTTTAATGAAGTGCTTTGGGAAGAGACACTGTTATGTGGGAGACTCTTCCAAAGGAAGGCTGGAAACCTGGAAGGACCTAGTCCCAAAGCTCTGCTGAGTGGGGCATACATTTGTGTCTGCACAAAGGACACTCGGAATCATGGAATCACAGAATGGTTTGGGTTGGAAGGGACCTTAAAGATCATCTCATTCCAACTCCCCTGCCATGGGCAGGGACACCTTCCACTATCCCAGGGTGCTCCAAGCCCCGTCCAACCCCGCCTTGGACACTTCCAGGGATCCAGGGACAGCCACAGCTTCCCTGGGTGACCACACAGCCTTAGTGACTCCAGGACACTTTGCTCTGTACATTTGATGAGCAGTCAGAGTTGTCCTCCAGGGCTGATGGAGGTTTTGGGATGTCCTAACTCTTGCCATCCAAACTTGGTGTGCTGTGGAGCAGGAAACTGGTGAAACACGTGAACCTCAGCGTCATGGTGTGAACCTCAGCCTGCTGCCCATTCCCAGCCTGAATTTTCCTGCTTTGCACCTGGTGCAGCTCCCATTTCAGGGTAGTGTTTGGTCCATGGAATCTTGCAGTTTTCCCTCACCTCTGTGACTGTGCAATGCCCCTTTCTCAAAAAAAATCGTGTTGTCTTACTGGAAATAATTATTTTGTGGAGAATGCTTTGGAAATGGAGCTTGGAAAACGTGTTTCATTTGGGATGGCTCAGTTCTCTACACTTGGAGAAGCACCCAAGGGGACACAGGCTTACAGCAAAAAAAAAAATTTGTAGAAAGATGTCAAAAAAAAGTAAAAAAAAAACAAACAGGATTTACACTTGGAAAAATAAACCCACCAAAAACCCCACTGAAGCTGCTTAGTCTAATCAACCTGTCATGTGTGTGATTTCTGCTGTTGTCGTGTTTGTTCATTGTTTGGTTGGTTTTGTTTGGTTTTTGAGGGTTTTTTTAATCTTCTGTTCTAAAAATGGAGAGTTTACCTCAAGAAATTCTTTCTGCTTGGAAACAGATCACCTCAAAGACGCTCGCAGCAGAGAGCAGTGTGCAGGGAAGCTCAGCAAAGAAAACCTGGGTGTGGAAAACAGAGGGAAAACCGGGACATTCAGGCTCTTTTCAGCATTCCCTTCTCTTACTGGTGTGGTCTGGCATTCCCCAGTGGAGAAGTTGCTGTTCACTCTCAGACATACTGAGGCACAAGAGCCAGTTGGAGAAATCAAGGCACATGTCCAAGCTTGAAGTCCTTTCTGAAGTATCTTAAGAGAAACTTGGTGTTATTTAAACTTTCTATGCTGCTCTTTCTCCATTCCCTGGAGAAATTCCACTTTCCAGCCCAGGCTGGGGTAAGGAAGCAGAGAGATTAGGTGCTAGCTAAATGCTCCCAGTGTTTTCCCCAAGGAATCAAGAGGCAACTGGATTATTTAAGGTCACAAGAGAGGCCCTTCCTTGTGTCTGACCCCGTGTCTTGGACATACACGTGAGCCCAGAAGTCTCATTCTCTGTTTCGCTAAAGCTTCCACCTTAAAATCAATGGAAAGACATTTCCTTTCACCACAGTGTTACTAACAGCCTCAAAGAGATGTCAAGATAGCATTAGAAAGGAGGTTGGGATCCTTTTTCTTAGGTTGTTGTTGTTGTTGGTTTGATTTTCTTCTGAATTGATCCTAGTTAAAAAAGAAATAAACAAAATCTATACTATTTAAATTGGAATCCCGTTGTTACTTGGTAAAGGCAAAGCTTCTGTACCTTTGTTATAATTAATTGTATACCTGTGTATGTAAATATAAGGCATTCCTATTTTGCAGTCCAGAACAAAAAAGAAAAAAAAAACTATTTGTAATATAGAATAAAGTTTATTAAAAAAAAAATAAAGAACTAAAAATGCCCCAGGCTGTGATTGCTGCTTCCTGTGTCAAATGGAGCCAGAGGGAGGGAACTGAAGTCAAGGAAAGGCTGGACAAGACCTTTAAGATCATTGAGTCCAACTGTCAACCCAGCACTGCCATGTCCACCACTAAACCAAATCCCCATATCCTCACATTTTGGAACCAGCCTGCCTTCCTTCCTTCCTTCCTTCCTTCCTTCCTTCCTNAAAGACATTTATTGGATTGTTTGATTTTTGCCTTGTAGAGGTGGGATCCAGAAAGGTAATATCTTTCCATCTGCTTTTGGGGTGTCATCAGGTCTGGGGGGAAAAAAAAAGGTTGACAATCTCACAAATTTGGGAATGCTACTAAAGGCATTCGGGGAAAGCAAAGAGCTTTCTGCAGTCTCAGCTACTTGGAGAGCATGAAAAGGAAGCGAGAAATTGGATTTCAGAGAGGGAAAGGAGTTGAATGAAGCTCTGACAGCTTCAGCCTGGTACTGCTCAGCAGTGTCTGGGTACCTGTAGAAGGGCGGTGTATGTACACCCGTAACTGACCACATCCAGCCATGGAAAGGGGACATCTCTGTCCAGCTGCTCCTTGGGACACAGAGGAAAAGTTTTGGGCTCAAATCACTCTCCCACCACATCCCAGCCGCAGCTCAGCCAGTCCCAGCAGTGTGTCACCCACACAAGCATCCCCCAGCAGAGCCCTCAGGTCAGCGGGGTGAGTTGCAGGAATTGATGCTAAAAATTTTCGTGTGAGAGGAAGAGCTTCAGGTTTCAGCTCCTCTGAATTACCAGTGTGTTTAGGGTAAAACCCAAAACCACCTCTAAATAAAGAGTTAGGAAGGGTTTTGTTTTTCAGGGCATTTTTTTAAACCTAAAGTATCTCACTAAAAACTTCCTTCCAGATGAAGCAGTTGTGTTTAACACTTCCACCAGAGAAGTTTTAGGCTGTCTCTCTGCCAGACATTGCATAAACAGAGAGAGTGTCCCTGTAGAAATAACAGCTTCCATGTCAATGAGACCAGACAGGAAGAGGAAAAGGTGGAGAGGAATCTGAGGCACGAAGAGGTGACACAGATTGTCTGGAATCACAGAGGCAAAGCTCTCTGCAGCCCAGTACCAATCCCAACCCACCCAGTCACCATTTTTGTGACTGGACACAGCTGTTGTAACAGATTTGGGAGAATCCCTAGGGCAGGGCATGGTTGGGACCAATACTGTGATCTTGCTGACACATCCTGGACCAGTTTCCTCTTGTCTTCTGTGCCAAGACTGGGAAACGACAAAACACCAACTCTTCCCACAAAAACACCCTTCCAAATATTAAATGGAGCTGCAATCGCTGAGCACAGCCAAACAAACAGACTCCAGGCTTGTGGCAACTCCCTGCTGTCAGCTGGAAAATGTTTGTTTTGGGGGGGATTACATGTGTGGGCTTGCTGCTGCTCAGCTGAGAATTTCCCTGTGGATTTAATGAAAGCTGCAAGAGTAGGAGGGAGGAGGAAAACCTCTGACATGGATCTGTCTGCAGCAGGACAGGGCATCACTCTGATGCTCCCTGGGACACTCTGGAGAGCCTGAGACCTTGGCTGGGGTCACATGCATGTGACAGAGACTGGAGGCAAGAGCCACTTCTCCCAGTTCCAGCCCCTGGAACGCCTCTGTCCAGCTCCCACATGAGCTAAGCTGGATATTCAAGGCCAAGTAGGTATTTACAAAGCAGGCAGGAGCCACCTTCCCATCATTAAAATTGGAAAAGCCCTCTAAGATCACCAAATCCAACCATTAACCCAGCACTGCCAAGCCACCACTAACCCATGTCCCCAAGTGCCACATCCCATCCCTAAAGCCACTGATATTTCTCTGTCCATGCTGGATTCTCCCTCCCACAAGCCACAGAAAAGAGGCATTTTCAAAGTGTTCCTGCTTTTGTGGTCCATGAGGAATGATGGCCGTTTCCTGCACCTCAATCCTTCCCTTCTTCCAGCTCCTCCACTGAGGAAATGGTGACCATTTGCTTCAGGCCTGTGACTTCTCTGGTGTAAATAATATCCCCCAAGTGTCCCATGGAAACCTGGCAGGAGAAAAGGCACTGCAAAGCTCAGAGAAGGTCTTGATCTCCCAGGTGAAATCCAGGAACTCTTCTGCAGCTCAGCTTCCCAAAGCAATCCCAGATGTCAGCTGAGAAGGACCATTTCCAGCACCCTGGGGAGGATTCAATTTGCTGTTATTATTTCCTGTTTCCCGCTTTCTGACTCTTCCCAGGTTCAGCTGCCTGGATTGCATTAAGATGTTCCCCTCACCATTCCCCATCCTGGGGATTTTCTGGTCCAGCAGAGAATAACTCCAGCATCAGCTCTCTCGTGCCCACTGGACATCACTCATCCAAGGGATCCCTTCCCTGTATTCAGCCCCAGTGCACCTCACCAAGGTGGTGACAGGGATGGGGACCATAACTCTGAGTCCCTTGCCCTGCAGAGACCTTCCAGCTCCAGTGTCAAGGTGCTCCAGCTTATTGAAGGCAAGAAAATGATCCTGGGATCAATGGGGTTTTACTCATAAAATCACAGAACGGTTTGGGTTGGAAGGGACATTAAAGATGATCCAGTTCCAACCCCTGCCTTGGGCAGGGACACCTCCCACTAGATCAGGTTGCTCAGAGCAGGATCTCTGCAAAATCACCTCTTCTGAGGAGTTTTCTGAGTGGCCGTGGATGTTTTCTCCTGTGGGGGTTGTCCTGTCTCCCTGTGCAGCCACCAGTGAAAACTGAGGATCCAATTCATCTTGTTACAGCCCCGCTGGCTCAAACAGATCAGTGACTGACAGAGGGAAATGCCGCTTCCTCGGCTGGCTCCAGGGAGGAGCTCACCCAGCTGCAGAGGGTTGTGCTGCGCCTTTCCAAAGCCAGGTGGGACGAATCCCAGCAGTGGCTCTTCTCTGACCTTTTTTGCTGTAATTGTTTTAGGAGAACTCTCTTGTTACACACACAGCAGAGCCCTGAACTTCTCTGCCACGTGCTGTGTTCCCACAACCCAGCAAGCATTTGGGAGGAAAGCAGGAATCAATTTGGTCTTTTGCCTTCAGCTAAGACGTCCAAGGAAAAAAAAACTGAGGGAAGAACAACTCTTTTATTTTTATTATTATTATTTACCCCTTTGAATTTCCTGCCTTCTCATAAAGTCTGATGGGAAATGTACTCAGTGACCTCGTAACTCCCCAAACCAAACACGATGCCAAGACTTCCCCACAGGCCAGCTTTCCTTCAGTTTGCCATATGGGCTGCAGCCCTCGTTCCTACAGCCCAGGCAGGCAGGTCACCACTCAGCCACAACTCACGGCACACGAACACGCTGAGGGCAGGCACACAACAAGCAGGCAGCACCAGGAGGCATCGTGTTTTTCCTGGCTACATCTGTGCCAGCAAATAAAAGAAGGCCAAGGTGGAGTACCGGGCTCTGTGTTGAGTTGTCTGTGGTGTTTAGTTGTTAGCAGGCCCCCACAACAATTCTGGACAATTTTCTCCCAGAGAATGGCCAGGCACAGCTTGGGATGAGCATCTATCACAGATTTTTTCCCCTTAATGGATTATAATGCATCCAGTCTGGGTCTCTCTGTCCTATAAGCTCTAAGATAGTGGCTTCACGAGGTCAAATACACACAGCTAGACCAAAAAAATACTGGGAAAATGTCTGCTGGGTCAGGAGGTGTTTGTAAAAAAATATTGGAAAAGGAGCTGCTTTAAAGGTTCAGTGTGACTGTGAGAGTGTGGTGTCTACCTGCGCAGGGCTGGGCGAGGGGGAAGAGAATGAGCCCTAAGAAATGGTCTGGAGATGGATTTCAGTTTTGAAACACAGAGTTTGGGGGCAGAGAGAGGATGCCAGAGGGAAATCTATCCAGTGGAGCAAGTGCTATATCCCAGGACATCCCAGCTTTGTCTCAGACACCACTGACTGGCGTCAAGTTAGTCCTGGACGTGGTGTCTTGTCGAGCTGGATGAACCCGTGCTGGAGGAGCACAGGGGTGCCAAAACACAGGCCCTGAGGTACCAGCAGGACCTGCTCTTCTCTGGAATGTTACAGGGCAGGTCCTCAGGTGTGGAATTGAGGCAGATCTCATGTCCTGGGTTAGGACTGGTGGCCCTGAGTTGGGTCTCGCTTACCGGCAGCTCAGGACAAACCTTCAGGCAGCTTTCAGCCCTTGGGAAGAGCCAAAGAGAAAACCTCCAGGGCTCATCAGGGTCACCTCAGTGGCCACGCTGTGGCTCTGGCCCTGTGCTCTTTCTTGGTGATGAATGACTATGAAAGAAGAAGTGCAGACGCTGATCCAATTACATTAACGGCACCCAAGTTTGCTCTGTGCTTTCCCTGTGCCCCAGCCGAGCCAGAATCCAGGGAAACTGGCTCATAAACCTGCCCTGCTTTGCATTAGCAAAGGCAATCTGATTAACTCCCCAGCAGGGGCAAGGCACAGCTCCGAACTCCAGCTCAACTCCCACATCAGAGACCTCTGGTGAATTGGATCCAGGAGAGGCAGCTGTGAGTTACGGGGCTGGAATTCCATCAAGGGCTTCTGGGGAGGTCATAAACCACCAAAGAGCTCTCACAGCCTCCCCCCCTCTTCCCGTCCACCGTCCCCAAACAGAATTACAGCCCCATAATTCAAAGGGGGTCTGTTTGTCTGCAGGAGGACAAATGCAAGGAGCCATCTGGGGGGGTGTCATGCTGTAAATTCAGCCTTTTTCCTGCCATTCTTCCATCTTCACAGGATGGCGCTTCCAGGCTTCACCCAGGCCTCCTCACTTTCCCCACCCATCCCATCTTTTTGATCTCCTTTCTCCTTCTTGACAGAGATGTAAAAGCAGTGGGTGTCTCTCACAGATCAGTCCACAGCCAACCACTCACACCCAATCCCCTTCCCTCCACCCCAGACAGGGAGAGCAGCACTCACTCTGCTCCTCAATCCTGTTCACCCACAACCCATTCCCTGGCACGAGCCACACTGCAAACATCCAACTCACATCAGACCTCCCCAGTGAAAGAGACATCCTGGTTCTTTTCAAGTCGGGCCAAACAAAGTGTTTTCCCTCAATTGCATTTTTTGGATGGTTTAGGAGACAAGGAGAGGGTTGGGGACACCCCTTTTCGATTTTGCTGGCATTTACATGCAGGTATTTACAAGCAGAAAGCCAGTCTGGAATATTTCAGCATTACAAGTGATTCCAACCTCGTTCTGTTTGTGGGGTGTTTTGGGCACCCTGGGCTTCAGAGGTGGTCCACGTTTCCCAGAGATTCCCTTCAACTGTTGACAAACCAGACTGCAAATGCTTTGGAAGTTAAAGCTGGGAGACATCATAAAATACCCTCAGCACGAATTCAGCAAGAGGAAAGCAAAGTCCAGACAGGAAGGATTTTTCTAGGGCCAGGCACAAAGCTGGGACTAGAAGATGCTGGTCACCCATCTCTTCTACCAAACCAGCTGGTCAGTCTGCATCAATAAGATAAAGCTGGGTTTGGGCACTTTACATCATATCAATATCCCCTTTTCTCCCTCCACCAGAACTTTCACAGCCTCCTGAACTCAGGAATTTGGTGTCAGAGGTCAAGAAGCACCACCTGGAAGTGCTGCACATCCCCACGAGAGAAATGACAGGGGAGCATTTCTCAGTGGATCAGAGATTTCTGTGCCTTCTCTGTCATTTTTTGACCCTTCACGTATTTTATGATATAAATGATCACCAACTCCCTTGAAGACAGGAGGGAGTTGTACCCACATCAAACCACAGTGAAAACAGCAGAAAACTTGTCATGTTTGTTTAAACTTAAATGCTCTTGTGAGTTCAAAGCTGAAAAGCCAGAGGGTTCGTGGTGCTCTGACTCAGGCAGCAGCTTGGAATGGCTTTTCCTGACAAGTGGTGCAAATTTTGAGGGTACCTTGTGCTCCTGACTCTGAAAGCAGCACACTGAGAAGGTTCTTTCACCAGTCAAAAATACAGGTGGGGTCATATGTGGGATTTAAGCCATATAACAAACCCCAAGATGTTCAGGGGCAAAACATCTGGGAAAAAAATGGATTAAAACCACTCCAAAACCTTTTAAAAAGCCAACTGATAAGAAACCAGCAAGAGTCTTGGTGAATCCCAGCAGAAAAGTGCTCTGTAAACTGGATTGTGCCCTGTGATCAGCATTGTGGGGTTTCATATATATATGCATAAAATCTTTAATTACTAAGATTACTCCATGTAATATTTGATAACTCGGCCCCTTTGGGAAGCTGACTGTAAGGGAAAGGAACCAAACATTGTTCCAGATTTCTAGCCTGGGGAATTGTCTCAGAGGCTTGTTTTGGTTTATTTTTTTTTTATTGCCTTGCTATTTCTTGTCCCCCCCCCCCCTTGGAAATCTTTCATTTTTCTTCCTTAGGACAGAATTTCAATTAGCAGAAGGATAATGCCATGGGGAGGCACTGAATATCCTCAGAGATAAATCTAGCTGGGCTAGATCTAGCTGTCAATGGAACATCTGAAGCAGCCTGACAGCAGAGGTCCTGTAAAGCTTAGATTACCATTAAAAATAAAATTTAAAAAAATTCATTTTGCCTTTCAGAGAGGGAATGAAAGGGGCGGAGAGGAGGTTGTTTTTTGAATCGCTACGTTCAATTGCAAAAGAGGATGACAAAAGAAAAAAAGAGTTTATTAGGGACACCCAAACTGCTGCATCTGACTGAGAAAATGTCTGGATAAACTTCTAGGCACGTCCTATACCCACCTCTGAGCCTGGTGGATGTTTTCATCAGCCAGCTGAAAGTTTCTTGTTGAATCTTCCCTTATGAGAGAGTTGAAAGAGACCCATGAAAGCTGCAGGAACCCACGTGGGGTAGAGGACACTGATACAGTTCTGGAGCACTCCTGAGCACACAGGAGCATTCATTCCGTGTTTTCTGGTTCATAAAAAACAGGATTTTCAAGGCAAAGCAACCTTCCCTCTGGGAGAGTGGGATTGTTCAGCCTGGAGAAGATAAAGCTCCGGGGAGATCCTATAAAGCCTTCCAGTACCAGAAGGGGCTACAAGAGGGAATTTTATAGGGCCATGGAGTGACAGGACAAGGAGCAATGTCTTTGAAATGACCAAGGGCAGGTTTGGATTAGATATTAAGAAGAAATTCTTCCCTGTGAGGGTGCTGAGACCCTGGCACAGGGTTCCCAGAGAAGCTGTGGCTGCCCCTTGATCCCTGGAAGTGTCCAAGGTTGGACGGGGCTTGGAGCACCCTGGGATAGTGGAAGGTGTCCCTGCCCACGGCAGGGGGTGGAACAAGATAATCTTCGAGATCTCTTGCAACCCAAACCATTCTGGGATGATTTTACGATCCTGTGGTTCATTCCATGCCCCATGACCAGGACAATCTGACACAGCTCTGCCTTCACCTCCTCACTGCTGACCCCTCCCACTCCCCTGACGAGTTTACCTGCCTTAGATCACCAGAAATGACCTGAAGAACTCACCTGTGACTGCTGCTTGAACTGGGGGCTGGAGGAGCGCTTGAAGGCTCTCAGAGATCACACCTGGCCCTAATTCTGTTGACCCCCTTTATCTGCTCATATCTGGTTATCTTCAACACAACCTGTTTGCTTCAGCACAGCTGAGCAGCACCCTCAGCAGTGCTGGGGTCAGGGACATGCTGAGAAGACCCCTCTAATCTATTCCAGAGGCTCAAAGGAGCTGTGGATGCTCCTTGGCAGATGATTTCAGATTAGCTGGGACCATGTAAAAGATGTCACCACCCAGCCAAAATGGCCTTAGAGTCACTGAGGGGTTTGGGTTGGAAGGGACCTTAAAGATCATTGGGTCCCAACACCCCTGCACAGGCAGGGGTACCTGGAAGAGGAACAAATATTCTGATATCAGCAATGGAACCACTGCAGACCTCGCCTTCCATGAGGAAGGGTGTTTCTGGATATGTTCTGTGACATTAGAAATCATCAAGAGGTAGAAGTTGAGGTCTGCACTCCAGCTCTGCAGGGCTGTCTGTGCACCATCTATTCTCCACCAGCAATTCCCTTCAGCAATCTGAACCTAGACAAAAGCGACAAAGAAAATAAAATAGTTCTTTTTGAAGTATGGGCTGATCCTAAGACATTCTACATGACCAGTTTATGACAGCTTTGGATGTTAAAATTGTATTTCTTCAGCCACTGTTGCAACTGAACGGGCATTTTCACACCAAAAACATTCAACTCCTCTCTTTTTTAAATTAGTCAACTTGCTTGAGAGTGCGATTTCTACAGTAAGGTGAGTGTTTGTACCATTGCCAATATCTCCTTTGAATATTTTCAGGATAAATACCTGCAACAGAAAAGTGTGCACAGCTCCAGGCACCTGGCCAATATCTTTGAATATTCACAATTAGCAAAGAGAATCCTTCCAGTCGGGAAGCAGAAACAAAAATCGTAATTAAAACATTAAATGCAGAACAAACCATCATTGCTTTTTGCATCAATTCAGACCCTAAAAATCCTGTTCACAGAAATGCTGGAAAACATGTGACTGGCACAGATTTGATGAGGAATGAGACACAATTCACAGGAAGAATGGCAAAATCTCAGTCCGGGGGATGAATTAAACCTCCAAAGCAATCTGCCCAGGCCCGCAGTTCAAGCCTGCGTGGGGCCAGCAGAAGTTTTTGGAGGGTGAACTCTTTCCTGAGACTTTCCTCAGGCTTAGATTTTCTTTAAGAACAGCAGGTGTTTCCTTGTGATTGGGTGGGAATCCCTCTACATCTTCATCTCAGAGGAGTGAGGACAAAGTGTAACTCAAAATAGTGGCATCAAAGGAGAGGAAACCACTGTCTGCAAGCACACAGAGAGAGGGTTCTGATCTGGAGAGATGCTGTCAGCAGGAGAAGATTGAAGACAAGGAAGATTTGGAGTTGCCCATAGGCCTGCTGAGCAGGTTTTTGGCATCTCTGCTTTGGTTTAAGCCCATATTAACCCTTCAAGCACTGAAAAGAGCTCAGCTCAGCCATCATTGCTCCCTGGTCCTGCTGGTGACTTCCCTGTGCTGAGAAAAGTCTCCCACTTTTCCCTTTCTCGGTGACAAGAAGAGATGAAAAAACCCAAAAGTCTTTCTGAAATCGTGAAGCCAGTAAGTGTCGGTGAAGCATTATTTCCTTTTCCAGTCACAACGTGAGCCTTGGAAAGAATTCCTGTTTCTTCCTTTATCCACCTGTATTAATGCTTCCTAAAATCACTCCAGAAATGTCCAGTGGGAATCTCTGTGTGTCATCTGCAGTTTGAGCCTTGCAGGACTGAAATACCTCAGCTCTTCTCCTCTCCTCGCTGCCGTGGGCTCAGCAATGCATGGAGGCACCTCTCAAACTCAGTTTTTTTCAAGCACAAGCAGCCCTGATGGATGAATGTGCCCTAAGACACCAGCAAATAGTTTTGGGGATGTGGGAAAGGAGCTGAGCCATCCTCAGGTACCAAAGCCACGCTGGCTTGACCGTGGACTCCAAACTTGCCAACCATCAGCATCACAAAGATTCCACGCGAAGCTGCCTCTGGAGAAAAGTCATGGCCGGTCCTCTGAGGCCAAAAAATGTCCCTGGTTCAGCCTGGAAAGACCCAGACTAAGGTGACCTGGTGGTGGAAGGCAGATCTAGTCCATAGACCCACGGATGAGAAAACTGCCTGCAGGTTGTGTCTCGAGGAAGGGAAGGGAAGGTTTGCAGCTGCTCCTCTTGCCCAAGGGTGAAATTATGCAAGCCTCAGAAGCAGCAAGTCAAGATCAAAGGGGAGAAAATTAGGAAAAGACAGAAGAATGGAGAAATGGGAATAATTTATGCTAGGGTAGTGCTCCAGGGCTCACTCTTTCTTGTGCTAAAGCTTTCAAGTCCACATCGTGCTGGGGAATGCAGCTTTTCTTCTCTTCCTTGTCTTGTAAACTGATCCCTTCTCTCTCCCTTGGCCTGTACACATGAGGTGCTGGAAGAGAATTAAAAATATCCCTCTGATGCCTAAAAAGGCCAACCTGGAAACAGAGACTAGACAGGGGTAAGGGAATAAAGGTGGATATTTATTGGAAAGGCCTTCAGAGGCACACCCTGGGCAGGCCAAAGGCTGCACTCGAGATGGACCCCGAGTCACGAGTTCTTCACACTGTTAACAGGTTTGGTCCATTTGCAGATCAGCATAAATTTGCCAATTAAACTTTAGCTAATGATGGAACTGCCCCTCAGCTCGCCCCCCTCCTCAAGGTGCTGGGTTACACATTTTGGGCCTGGGATGGGCTGGGTGTCCTTGCAGAGCAGCCTGGAGAGGCTTTGTTATGTCTGTGTGAGCATGAGAGAGCAGCAGCTGCCAGGCTGCAAGGCAGCTCAGAGTCACACACTGGGAATGCAGAGAATACAGAATCTGAAAAATATAAAAGCTAAAACCTAAGGCATCACCTCCTTGGCTGGGCTGCTCCTGGCTGTGCCCAGCACCTCAGAGTCAGGTAGGGCAGATCACCTGCCTTCTCCTGGTTCCCAGGCGTACCTGAGCCCCACCAGATGTCTGCCAGCAAGAGAGTAAAATTAAATTCTTGCTCCTTGTTGCTCATCTTGTTTATCCACTGTGTTTTTATCCTGTTTTGGGCTCAGAGGAACCTCCCCACCTTAATTCATCAGCAAGGCTGATCCATCAGCTGGATTCGAGAGGGATAAAAATGCCAACAGCCCTACACAGGGCTGGTGAAGGAGACATGGGAAACACATGATGCAGAGAGCTGTGGTTCTGCAGCAGCACCTGCAGGCTGGGCAGATAATTCAGGGTGTTAGGAATGGTTTAAGGAGTGAAATCCAAGAATTATCCCTCCTCTTCTCTTCCTCTGCCATGGATGATTTTAGAATGAGAAGCAAGAAAAAGGAGAAGGCAAATACAGTTCAAAATACTCAGCACTGAGAAAATGAGAGGGCTGAGCAGCACCTTTTGGAAGCAGAACAAACCCCAAAATAATAGGGGGTCCAGAGGGCTGTGGAACATTACATTTTGTAATAAAAAGTTCTGCTTCAAACTCTGCCTTTAGCTGCCCACCAGCTTTGCTCTCTGTCCAGGGAAGGAGCAGAGCAGAGGGCTCTGCCTTCCCACTGCAGTGCTTTGTATATTGGAAACACTGCCTGCACTTGCACCAGGGGATCTGTCCTAGCTCAGTGCTCACAGCCCAGGAAAATTGCCAGGGATGGGTGATGGCTGAGAGAAACCCCGTGGGGACAACGAAGATGACAGCAGCAATATTGAAGAGAGTGTGTTTGGCTTCCCACTTCAGCCTCAAGTCTGCTTTACCTTGGCAAACAGAAAAATCTGTTTATTTCCCAGAGAGGAAGAGGAGAGAAGTGAGTTGGACCAACACACATTCAGGGTTTGCTAATGAATTGCCTCAGAAGTTTGCCTGCAGGATGATTTTATACTTTTTAGGTAGATCCACGATACTTGCAAGGTCACCTAAGACCCGAGAAACCAAGCAAGAGGGTTTCCTGAAGGACCATGGACTCAGCTGTGGCACAAGTGGAAGCAAACAGGCTCCTGATGACCGATGGCCTGAAACACGTTCATTATCTCGTGGGGACATCGTGGGCTTGGAGTCCCCCAAGCCAGCAGAGCGAGACAGGCTGGGTGGGAGGGAGGTGAAATCACAGCTCAGGTGACACTTGGGTGGCACCAGCTGGGCAGACATAATTTTTTGGGTGCTACAAGCTGGGTCTTTTGGGTGTCAGGATCAGAATCCAGCTCACTGTGAGGCATTTGGTGTTCAGTGCACTCCCAGCAGCAGATCCAGAACGTTTTCCTTCTGCTGGTCATTTTACAAGGCACATTCTTTAGCTCTGAAGGTGTCTCCCCATATATATCCAGAATTATAGCACACATGTAATTTCTCCATCTACTATTCCCTTAACTGAGTGGTTTTTGCACAGCTTTCAAGGATTTCCAGCACAGCAAACTCTTCTTTTATCGTGCACTTAAATTGGGCACAAGTGTTTCATGTGCTTTCAAATTTACAGCACATCACAGGCCTCGGTTTTATAACTGACAGGGCTTAGACTTGAATGAAATTAATAGGATTACACAAATCCAACAGGTGCTGAAATGTTTGGGTAGTGATTTATGAAAGTCGACAAAACCAGAATTTGTGCTTTCAGGGTAAGGTTAGTAGTACTTGAAGGGAAGAGCAGCATTTTCTAGAGAAAATACAGAAATTTAAAGGTGAATTTAAAATATTGTTTGGAAAAGGAAAAAATTGGGAGAATAAGATTGGGGAAAATACCAAGAAGCAGCCTCTCTTGCTGGTGTCAGGTTAATTACACCTTCCTACGGTGTCACAAAAGAGCAGGGAGCTGTAAGAGGTGTCTGTGTTGCTTGTGTGGTGTTTCAGCCAGGAGCCAGCCCAGCACTGGCTCTGATTAGGGCCTGTAAGTGCTGTTATTATCATTAATAACAATCAGGATCCCCGAAACGGGGGCGTAACGGGGCTGATGCTGCCCTGCTGTTGCTTGCACAGGAAAGGCAAGGAGAGAGACTTTTTACAAGGGCGTGTAGTGTCCTTGTAAAGGGCACTTTACAAGGGGGAATGGTTTTAAACGGAAATAAAATAGGTTTATGTGGGATATTAGGAAGAAATTGTTCCCTGTGAGGGTGGGGAGTGGCTGGAACAGGGTGACCAGAGAAGCCGTGGCTGCCCCTGGATCCCTTGGAGTGTCCAAGGCCATGTTGGACGGGGCTTGGAGCACTCTGGGATAGTGGAAGGTGTCCCTACCCATGACAGGGGTGGCACTGGGTGATCTTTAAGGTCCCTTCCAACCCAAACCATTCTGGGATTCTATGAAAAATGGTTCACAAATGATGCAAACTCCTCTCACCACGAGGACTTTGCCATCCTGTATTTAAGAAGCTGAAGAAACACAGGATTTTTGCAGCCAGCTTTAAGGAAGCTAACGTGGCAGCAAGAACTTCCAGACTTTTGTGGTTTTGTGCTTGCTAAGATAATCTCCAGGTGCTGGTTCTCCAAACTCTCTGCAGTCTGTATGTGTCAGATCAGTCCCACTGTCTTCAGAAATGAACAATCCAAGGGCTGTTGACTGACTTCTTACACCTAGAATTTCCCCAGGTGTTGTTCCCTTCACCACAAGGTCCTAAATTTTCCCCACAGCTCTTAGTCCCACAAAAGGCTCACACACACTGTCAGTAGCGTGTCAGGTATTTTGAACTGCAAAAAGCACAGTAAAAATAATAATTCTACCTTTAGGCCACAGGGTGATATAACCAAGTGTCATTTATGTCATGGCCTGGAAAGGGCTTCCCCAAAATACATGGACAGCACCCTCCTGCACCGTGGCCACCCCTCCCTGGGGCAAACACCTTCAGCACAGCACACACAGCTGGATTTATCTGGGATTCTGCCTTAGCAAGGCATTGGCAACTTGCAGCAGTTGGCTTTTATCAGTCTGTGATACCCACCTGCCTCCATGTGAGGCTGGGATAGGGTCAGACCCATCATTTCCTGCTCTCACAAGTGATATTGGTACCTCTCTTCATCCCTTTTCCCATCCCTGCCACCCACCTGGCTGCAGCCCTTCCCCAGCTCCGTTTCATCCCAGCACCTCCAGCAGTTTTCCCTCTGCCACCCCCATTCCCTGCACCTCCAGCAGCCCCCTGAATGTCCATTCTCCAGGGAATGACCCTTCCTCTGGCTACCACCCCCAGGTATCCTTCCCCCAGCTCCACAACACGTTGTAGGTGATGTCCAGGGGTGGTCAGGGACGGACATTCCCTCCTTCCCCCACAGATGCTTCACGCCCTATTTATTCCTTCTCTGCCCCCAACCCCCAGAGGGGGTTTCTGTGCGTCCCTGGCTGGGGACAAGCTGAGCTGTGCCATCCATCACGGTGCCAGACACGCTGTGGAAGGGCTTGGTGGCACAGAGCCAGGGCTAATGGCCCAAGACACGGCTCGCCTTCGCTCCCAGCTGCTTTGGGATCACTCCCAGGTGCCAACTCCAGCTGCCTGTGCCACCTGAAGGAAGGATGAGGTGGTTCAAGGCAGGGGGAGGTTTCTAATGGTGGAGTTTAGGTGCAAAAGCTGCCAACAGCTCTTTGGTCACATCACAACCGAGACTCAGTGACTTTGAAACCCCTCCCAGGAGAGCTGTGGTTTGTGGTCATGCTCTGTCCAGGGCCCAGGGCTTCTCATGGGTGACCATTTCTCCTCCAGCATGGGATGGCCACAGCTTTGCTCTGGTTCATCGCAGGAGATGGAATAAGCATGGCATCAAGGATTGGAGTAAAATTATGTAGAAATTGTGGTCTAGATCTGGGAATCTCTCTTCTCCCTGAGGTCAGGTGTCACTGTCCTTCCATGGGTTACCCCATGGTATTTCTCACGGGTTCTGGATGCCTGTTCACCTCTGAAGGCAGCAGGAAACACCAATGGGACCAAGAGGAGTCTGTCTGGCTGAATCTGGTCTTTGTTTTCTGTGGCTCTGCCTTCACAGAGAGCCAGAAACAGTTTCTTTTGTTCCCTATTTTATTTCCTTCTTCCACAGCCTTCAGATAAATGCTGGTATACAACCTCTATTTCTTAAATGACCTGTCTTGCAGAGGGAGAGATGATCTTGTCAAAACTGAATAAAACCTCGCTTTCACCATGAATCTGTGAGGTAACAAAAATGTGAGGGAACTGTGAAATGCCATGGAACCAAAAATTGCTGCCTCCACAGCCTGTTCCTGCACTCAGCTCAAGGACTCTGCCTTCCATCATCTCAGCCCCTGGGAGTTTACCTGATCATCACTGCTGGCACTGCCCCTGACGTGTTCACTGATGGATTTGCTGCTCCTCACTTGCACAGACAGATTGGTTATTCCTGATGTGGGGCTGGGATGGATCCCTTGAGATTCCATCCTTTTCAGAGGGCTCAGAAAGGAGAGGTCTTTAAGGAATGCCAAGAACTGAGTGAATCTTTTTTGTGAGAGGTGAAACCACAGAGATCACTTTAACCTTCCAGGCAGCACAGAATGTGATCCAGTATAAAAATGATCTGTGTGGGAGTGGGTCTGTAGGAGATGGAGCCACCACTGCCAGTGTCCAGCAGACAGCCAATAGCAGGGTCCATAAAACCACCACCTATTTCACCTGCCATGAGCCACTGAAGGCTCTCCAGGACATTCAGCTGACAGTAAAACCTGTAAACCCTTCTGTGAGGACAGCTCATAAAGTTCTCAGCCATGGAAGTGTTCAAAAAATGAGTGGACGTGGCATTTTGTGATCTGGTTTAGTGGGCAGGGTAGCATTCAGTCAAAGGCTGGGCTTGATCTTGGAGGTCTTTTCCAACCTTAATAACTGTGATTCTGTGCACACTGATGAAGCCAGTTCATTCCCCTCCCTTTTCCTTCACTGATGTTAGAACAACAACTGGGACCTGTGGGCAAGGCAGACACTCGCTGACTGATCCAGCCATGGCAGGGCTGGAACTGCTTTCTCTTTTCACCTTTTATATGTGTCACATCCCCACCTGCATCCCCATTCTCTGATCCCAAAAGTCAAAAGAACTCCACTGCCCATGCTGATTGCTTTGCTCCAATGAAACCACCATTTATTCTGGCTCCAAATTCTGCTTGCATCCTCTTCCAGGCTCATTCACTGCTCTCAAAGCTGGGATTAAGGGGAAAAAACAAGGGCGAAGTTAGCAACATTTGAAAGCAATTTAACCAGAAAGCAACTTTTAAATGAAGCCATTTAAGGCCAGATCCTCCCAGCTGTCTGGGTGTCCCTGCTGAGCCCACTGCAAATCAGAGTTCAGGACATCCCTGTCACCGACTGCAGGCTGCCAGGGAAGATGCATTAGCCAGGAACGTCCAGAGCATGATTAATCTCTCTCTCCTCATTCGGATGCTGCTGTGGTTGCCACAGATGTTCAAGAGCCTCCTGGCAGTGACAGATCCCTGCGTGGTCCTGACTCCTTACCAGGCAAGTAATGACAACAGCCACAGATTCCCAGGGCTGTGTCAGCTGGATTTCATGGGTTTTTTTTCCTCCTCTGGAAAGTTCTGCATATTTTCTGGAAAGTTTCTTTATGAGCTGTGATGTGTTTGAATCACACATCCGCTCTTTCCCACAGCTCACAGCGGTGGATCGGAGATCTGGGGAAAACATCCTCCTTTCTCATCATCCCAACTTGGAACTCCCCAGGGGAGCAGGAGGAGGAGGAGTAGGAAGGTTGTGTCAGACCAACAGGACCCACAAGGATGGGAGCCAAGGATCTGTGTTTTACCTCCAACCATCACTTTATTTTTAGGGAGAACTGGTCAATCCTCTGGGAAGCTTTGCTTTGCTTGCATTGCCCTTCCTGACATTGGAGCACAGCTGAGAACCTGCAGTGGGGCTGGGCCTGCACCTCCTGGGAGCCTGTGGAACACCATGGACCAAGCATGAGGTGGGAGAAGCCATTCCCTGGGAGAAGGGGAAGTGACCAGCTCCTCAGGGTGAGTGAGAGTCACAGAATCACAGAGCAGTTTGTGCTGGAAGGGACAAGACCATCTCATTCCAACCCCCTGCCACGGGCAGGGATGCCACCCACTGGACCAGGTCGCTCCAAGCCCCATCCAAACCGGATGAACACTTCCAGGCATGGAGCAGCCACAGCCTTTCTGGGCAGAATTCCCCTTATTGCTCAGTGAGTTCTCAGGATGCCACTTACTGCCCTCAGGTTTGCTTTCCCTGTCCATAAACACGGATTCTGCCCTGCAAGGTGAGATTCCTTGGTATTAAAACCAGAAGGGCCATGATCCTGTCTGGCCTCCAAGAAAATCTGACCACTCTGTCTTAGCCTGGCCCATGAAGCAGGCAAAGTTTTTAGCTCATTCATTGAAGGTCTCAAGGGCAGAACTTATCTCCCTCCTTGCCCATGATTCATTTTGCTGATGATCCACCCCACCAAAAAAAACCCCAACAAAACCAACATGACAAGTTTGTTTCACATTTTCATTTTAAATTTTCCACCTTCCCCTTCATGCCATCAAATCTCATTTTGCATTTGTCTGCCAGCTGCGTTCAGACAGCGCTGACAAGAGCCTTCAAAGGAAAACCATTCAGCTCCTCCTCCTCAAGTACACCCTGTTTACAAATCAGCAATGAACTTATTTGTGTGGCATTACAGAGCTGCAACCCCTGCTCGGCAGACAAAAAGTCACTCAAAATTCTTCCCGCTCCTCGTATTATATCCAGCAAGGTGTATCCCACTGTCAGAGATGAAATCTTAGCAGCAACCATGAGAAAAATTACTCCCTACACCGTAGTGGCCATGCAAGCCTGAAATGTGAGGAATGTCATGTGCATATAAAATACTTCTGGACTCTGTGGATAAAATCCTGATGTGGAGAGAGGCAGCTGTGAAGCAGAAGGACTCCTGCAGGTCCTGAGATTCTTGAGTCTCTTTTTCTGAGGACGTTGCTGCCTTTCAGCTCACTCTTAGCTCTCATTCAAATGAGAAAATATCCACAGGGCTCATTCAACCTGTCTTTAGCCAGATCCAGGACACGTGGCCGCATCCCATCCTTGGCACTCTCTAAGGTCAGAGCTTTTGGGTCCTCAATCAAGAAGCCTCATTCACCCCCCAGGGCTGCAAAGGCAGCTGAGGGTGATTAGCCCAAAGAGAGGTGCCCATCTTATGTTTTAAATTGAAAGGAAGTAGGTTTAGGTCGGATTTTAGGAAGAAATTGTTCACTGTGAGGGTGGTGAGGCCCTGGCACAAGTTGCCCAGAGAAGCTGTGGCTGCCCCTGGATCCCTGGAAGTGTCCAAGGCCAGGCTGGACGGGACTTGGAGCACCCTGGGACAGTGGGAGGTGTCCCTGCCCATGGCAGGGGAGTTGTAATCAGGTGATCTTTAAGGTCCCTTCCAACCCAAACCAATCTGTGATTCTCTGATTGATTCCATGATTCTCTGATTCCATGATTCTATGCTCACACCCAGCCAGAGAAATTCTAGGCAGGTACTGGCTTTACAGAGAAATCCCACAGTGGTGAAGCAGATGAAAACAGAGACAGCAGCATCTGCAGAGGGCAGGATCCCACGTCTCTCAGGCACAGCTGTCTCCACTCCTCTCGGGGGGTTGTTATCTCCAAGCTCTGGTACAAGTTATCATTGCCAGTTGCTTTGATGCTGATTAAAAAATGCATAAAAGGAACCCCTGAGAGCCAAAGTTGTGCTGGCACCGCTTCCTTATGGTACAAGATGTGATAGATCCCATCTTGTGCGTGATCTTGGGAATAATATCCGGCCTCTCCCATCTGTCTTCCACTCCCATGTATTCCCTGATAACTGCCTCTTCCTCTATAACTGGTGTGAAACTGAGTTTCTTTGCAGGTCAGCACAATCTCGTCTCGTGTTGGTCGGGAGGTAAATGCAGTGTGCAATTTGGGACATCCGTGTTCTATAAATTAACTTATCCTGGAACAAGCACGGGGAAGGGCTGATCGGGTGATTGAGGGGCAGCAAAGCCTGTTTTAGGAGAGGAGATTCACCACATTTCATTTCCTCAAGCAAGTTATCACTCAGAAAAATTCCACTGGACTGCGTAAAAACAAGGGAAGGTGGTAAAACCTCTTCAGACAAGGGACAAGAATGGCAGGACTCACAGCACGAACACATAAACAGAGATCAGAAAGCTTGTGAGTAAATTTAAACTAAAAATTAGGAAAAATCAGTTAAACCATCAGAACCAGAAAGTTTAGAGGAGCTATCAGAGGAGATAGGCTAAGAAACCAAGCTACTTAAATGGATTTTAATACCTTTATTTAAAAGATATTTATAGCATAGATGTCATGCTATAACTATGTCCTCAGCAAAGGACCGAGGCATCTCACCTGGTCTTGTAAAATCACCCCTCTTCTCCCCATCTTCTGTTTCCACACAGAAATGCACAATAAAGGAGCCAGAAACCCCACAGCAGCCAAGCCCAGCCTGGGTGAAGTCAGCCCAAAGCAGGGCTAAGATTTAGCACCGAGGCTTGGGGGGAAGGAGCAGGTGGAAGTGCCTCACATCCCAGACAATCACCTGATTAATGCTGGCAGCCACAGGGAGTCAAAGGGAGGACTTCATAATTCCTAGGCCACTAATCTCACCATCATTTAACATCCAGGAGAGGACGAATCCTTCTTTTTCCATGAGGGGGTCTGGCTGAAAAACGTGAGTGCCAGAGCGAGCAGCCATCAATTCACTTTATGAGCCAGCTCCTCTCCGCCTGTGCCGCTGGATTCACGGTCCAGCCCAGCCCACAGCCCCATTCCCACTGCCCTTCCCTGCTTCCAGAGCTTTCACACCTCCCTGCCAAGCCTTTCCACGTCAGGAGCGCTCCCGTCCTCCCTGCAACACGAGTTTTCCTGCTTATTGCTGGGTATTAAAGACAGCTCTCCTTCTCCTGACCTCTGCGGCGCCGGCTCATCCATGCAGAGAAAGTGGATGCATATCCTATTATGCCTTGGAGTGTTTTATAGCTTATGGTAAAGCTCTGGGCTCTTCAGAGTTTGGACCCAATTTTAGGATCATGACACCTCTAAGGGGAAAGTGATGGGATGTTATCTGAAAATCACCCTAACCATCAGAAGAAGACAGATAAAAATATTTATTTATGAAATCTGAACTAGACGACACATCTGGGAAAAAGTGAATAGGGGGAAAAAAATAGAAACAAACGAAGAAACAAACAAACCAAGCACAAATATACCTGGAATTTAAATGATGTGAAAACCATCTTTTCCTCTGAATGGTTCAGCTAGCAAGAGCACAGACATTTCCCCGGCTTCCCACACAATCCTTACTCCTTGGAGGAGCCCATATCCATTTTTGGGGATATTATTGAGAGGGACTACTTACAAGGGAATGAAGTGATAGAAAGTAATGGATTGAAACTGATAGAGGGCAGGTTTGGATGGGATGTTAAAAAGAAATTCTTCCCTGTGAGGGTGGTGAGGCCCTGGAAGAGAATCCCCAGAGAAGCTGTGGCTGCCCCTGGATCCCTGGAAGTGTCCAAGGCCAGGTTGGACGGGGCTTGGAGCAGCCTGGGATAGTGGAAGGTGTCCCTGCCCATGGCAGGAGTGGAATTAGGTGGTCCTTAAAGTGCCTTCCAACCCAAACCATTCTAGGATTCTATGACCAAAATTCAAACTTTTATCCATCGGCTGAAGCAATGAATCTTCTCACCATCGTCTCACTCTGGGAACAGTGGTGTCAAACATTCAGAAATTATACCTGGAATGATTTTGTGGAAACACATTGCTGCACAGCCAGGAGAGACCTTGTTACAGCACTATCAGCTCGATCTGGGTGAGACCTACAAAGATAATCCATATGAAGGATGGAGCAACTGGTGGCCCAACCCGGCACGGGGTATCAGTGCCAATTTAACACCAGAGAATCCACTCCTGAAGCCTAAGGGATGCTTGGCCAGGTGCCATGGGCAATACAAAGGATTAAAATTGTTCGTGTTTCCCAAATGGAGCTGAGTTCACAAACCAGCAGGGGCCATTGCAGCAGCTGGTGGCTTTTCTTGTAGTACCTGAGTCATTCACTGCAGATTGATTCCAATAGCTTTGAGTACTCATTTTCTGCAGTTTGTACTTGGAATCCATTTGTTTATCCCATTAGGCAAGAGAAGATTATTTCCCTGGCCAGGCAGGCCTTCACCATGAATTAGACTTGAGCAGAGGAGAAATGCAGCAGGAGGACAAATGTGCAGCCCCCACTGCACCCAGGAATTTATCCAGAGCCCATCTAAATCCATGCTCATAAAAAAAAGGCAACCAAAAGCTGATTTCCTGGTCCCTGGTCCCCAGTGCTGGTGGCAGATTCCCCGTGCCCAGCCCAGGCACACCCAGAGCTGATATTTTTTGGGCAGTGCCCTCATCCTCAGGATATTTGTGACCCCAGGGACACCCAGCTCAGGGCACAGCAAGCCCAGACCGGGGCTTTTTTTTTGCCCCCAGAAAATACTCCTTCCGTGCTGCATTTAGGATAGAACTGAGCATCATTTCCGTGAGGTTTTAAGAAAACAAGAGAACTGAGGGTTGAAAACAGCTGCAGAGTAAATGTGTTTCAGGGATAGGTTCTTGATGAATGGGATTTTCCTTGCCGAAATCAAATTGTGAAGTCAAGCATTAGAGAACTGAAATCTTTTTCTGTATTTTCTATTTTGTCGTGGTTTGTTTTCTGATAGGAGTTACCAGTGTGACCAAAGGATTTATCATTTTTTGTTTTAACTTCACTCTTCAGTGAACTCATTATATCATAAATTCCTTCTCATGCAACATCAGACTGTTTTACTTTTATGACTGTGCCATTAAAGATAAAAAAAAAAAGAAAATCAAGAAATCCCACAACCCAGATCAGCTTTTAACTCTCTGTGAAAAGAAATAAAATCAGTTAAAGTCCCTAAAAGTATCATCTCCACTTTCATCATCCTTCAGGAATATGAAAATTGTAGCTGATCAATTCTCTTCTGCCATAATAGTTAATTTCTAATAACTGGGAAATGTCTTAAGACTCACTCAGGTTATTCAGCCATCCATTTTCTGGTGCCATTCCTCAGTGTTTTCACACATTCTGCAGTGAAAGCTATTAAGTCTCTTCTGTCATTCTGAAACCTTTTGCTAGACGAGGAAAAGTGAATTAAAAGTTAGTTATATAACCTGCAGAACCAAATGACAACTTAAATATAGCACACTCTGCAGTATGTGAACTTAGCAATTAATCTGGAACTAATATTCCTCTTATTTGTCATTAATTTGTGGACAAAATGGTTTCTCCCAAGGTTAACATTTTCATTATCATCTGCAAATGATGGTACATCACCAAAGTTCAAGCCATTTGAATGTAGAGCACTTTTCACATTTTTAAATATTCCTAATTCAGTTTTTATTGCTCTCCTGAAAATAATTAGGCAGAAAATGGATTATTCCTCTTTCAATGAACAACTATTGGAAACATTCTGAAATTTCATGCTTTCAGGCACCAGTGGCCACAGAGAGAAATACGCCCTTTCAACCAAGCCCTTAATTATTTTATCAATTGAAAGGGGAGCTAATATATTGTTGGCAATACACAAAGCATTGTCCTCTAAATCTGTACCATTTTATCCATGGGCTAACCCTGAAAAATAATTAACTGCCCCAATCCAGTGATCTACAAAAAGAGCTACAATAATAACTCTACAATGCACCTCTGTCCCTCCTCCAGAACAAAAACCTTTCAAGAGTTTTGTTTTTAGGAGCTGCAACAGAACTATTTTTATCATCTTTTATATTCCCGTGCTTTCCTGTATTTGCCAGTCCACGTCAAGTAACTTGGAGCCAACATTTGTGCTGGAGAAGGCTTTCTGCTTCCCCTATTGATCCATTCCCATTCTTTGGGAAGGAGCAGAGGGCTCTGGCTGAGTGTGTTTGGACATGCTGATGGATAAGGACTGACCCACGTGGGGATTTAATTCAATTAACTGATGAAAACCACGCACAGAGTCCTCAGATTTGACGTGAGGTCGTGATTGCTTTGCTTGACTCACACCTTGCATGTGCCGGCCCAACGATTTTTAGAAAATGTGCCCCATCTGGGCCAGATTTAGCGCACAATAAACATGTGAGATAAAGTTTTCTGTGGAGACCAAGGGGTTGGATGTCCAGGGCTACCCCCCCTGCACTTCCAGCAGACTGGATCTGTTCAGGGAAGAACAGCTTTTTGTATTTTGGGTGAAGAAATCATTCATGTATAACACTGGGAGAAGAGAGTCAGGCTCCTACTTAAGAAAAAAGATGGGAAACAACGAATTAGGCTTTATTTAAGAGATGGGCAGCCACAAGCTGAGGACTCTGGTGATCAGCCAGACCAAGTGCACTCCTACGTGTTCAGTCACCACGGAGACAGGCACTTTTTTTTTTTTAATGAACCTCTTCCCAAAAAAATCACCCCAATTAGATCTGCCTTCATGCATCACATATGCCTGAACTGCTCCCTGAGGTTCCTTAAGTAGTTGTGACTGATTCATTCTCCTTGCTGACATCTAAAGAAGTAACCTTTACTTCCCCGTTGCTGGGACAGGTTTAATTCCAGTTTCACCTCTCCCCCGTTTCCCCACCGCCCCAAATGGATCACTCGCTGCTGTGCTCCGTAGTTAAAAAAGCTCCAACCCAGAATTCCCACCAGGGATCGCCCAAGGAGAAATGCCTGCCAAAAAGCATGGAAAGGAACAAAGTTTGGAGGCAGGAGCACGGGAAAGAGGAGGAGGAGGAGGCACCAGGTTGTCTATCTCATGCTGTTCGACACCTACAAAGGCTGGTCATAAAAACACTGACATTTCCCAACCTGATCGCGCTCAGCAGGGCAGAGGCAGCCCCAAGGAGCTTTGTCTGGATCAGGGACTGAGACAGGGCAGCTTTAGGCTTCCCTTTCCATTCTGAGTTGTTCAGTGCAGCTCTGACAGGCTGGAGGTTGCCCATCCCTGATCAACAGGGCAGTACTGTGTTGCTCAACTGTTGTCTCCCAGCATGTCCCATCATCTTCAGGCAAAACCTTGCAAGACTGGTGGGTCCTCCCATGACTTCAGAGTGAGAAAAATGAGGACAAATGACCCTTTGAAGACGTGGGTGGGATTCCTTTGACTGAACACAGCCATCTGTGCAATAGGTGTTCACATGGGAGTCCATTTATAGCCTTTAGAGAGATCCTGACACTTCCCAGGAATGATTCACCTCACCCAAATGCAGAGTCAGGATTAAGGCAGGTGCTGATTTTACTCTGGTGCCTGTCAGAGGAGAGTCCAGCACAGCTGGAGGACCTGGCAGTAAGGTTTGACTTAAATTAATCTTGTCTAAACACCTCTGAATTCAGCCCCATGCTGGACCCAGCTCAGGACCCACCAGCTCACACTGACAGTTACCAGTCGTGTTGGGAAATTCTAATGACACTGACTAATTTAGTTTTAGAGAGAAATGCCACTTTTAGTGATTAATCTTCAGTGAATTGTTGCAGAATTCAGGGGGGTGGATGAAATGAACATTTTGGAAGGCAGAAAGAGCATTATGTTAATTAGCTGCAATCATAAAGGGAGGAGAAAGCTTCTCCAAAAGCTGCAGTCCTCTGATTTACAAGGATTTCAGCTGATTTTGCTGAAGCTGAGTTTGGACTCCATCTGAAAGGTCATTTCCAACCTAAATGAGTCTAAAGTTTTAAAGGGGTGAAATTACTATTAAAAACTCACATTAAAGTGCAAGGTGCTTGCATAACTGTATTAGAACTGGTTATGAAAGGAATAATGGGAACCCTTCTGGTGGCTAAAGCAATTTTTCCTGCGCATTTTGTGATGATTTGGAAGCTGAAAGCCACAGAATTACAACGCTGACCTCTACAAGTTAACACAGAGCTCAGCCTTGAGAGCCTGCGGTCACATGAAGAGCTTCCAGATGCAACACAAAGACTCAAAGAGGTTCTCTGGTTGGGCTGACATTGCTTCTAAGCACCCAAACAAAAATTCAGGCTTTGTGCTGGTGATTCTGAAATCAGGTGAGTTCCTGCTCTTCACAAGAAGCTCTTCACAGGGATATTTTAAGTCGAGGCCAGAGAACATCTTTTGTGTTGTTCAAACCACCCGAGCCATAAAGAAGACTCTTCACTTTGAATTTATGAACCCCATTAACTTCCCCAGGAAAAGTCCCTCTCTCTTATTAAATCATTCCCTGGGAAGAGACAACCACACAAGTCATCCTTGGAGGAGGGAAAAGACAGCACTGCTTTAGAGGCTTCCAGATAAAAATTAATTAGCAAAACTCACTGTGTAAATTCAGCAATATGCAAATGAGAGCAAATCCGAAGGCGTGTGTGCAGGGCTGAGCTGGTGCTGAATTAGTGTTATATTTTGCATAAAAAGTATAAATACTTTACCTGTTTCATGAAATTTTCAAAGATTTGTGATGTAATTGGGGATAATAATGATTCCATTAAATATACATACAGCAATACAATATATTTTGTATAATTTATGGCTTCTACTGGATACACTCACAGTTTATAGATCTAAATCCGAAATTATTTTTTTTCAGTTTTAATTAAGGTTTAACAGGTTGTGTGCTTGTGTAGTTCTTAATATTCTCAGAAATAGTGGAATATATAGCTGGAAAAGAGGGCAGGGTGAACTTTACTGAACATTTTTTGATGCTTTTGAACAAAAATTGCCTCCTGAGTGTCCCAGGCAGCATTTTTCCCAGAGTGTGCTCCAATGCAGACCCTTTTCCAGAGCTGGCAGCTGCGGATCTGGGGACAGCAGGGACAGCAGTTACAAGGTGTGTGGATATTTACTCGTGCTAAGCCCAGACATGATTTGTTGCTCATGACATGGACCTCCCTTTGTGTGCAAATGTGTCGCGCTTAAGATAACTTTATCTACGGCCAGGAAGAGAGAAAAGAGCAGGAAAATTATCGGGAAGAGTCCTGGACAATTATCCAGAACCTGTGTGGGAGCACAGCTGAGGCTGGATGCAGCCCAGCGTGGAATTCCAGCTGGAATTCCTTTGGTTTAACCTTAGATGTCCCCTGGCCACTGAGCAGAGTTTGTGTCTCAACCAGTCCCTCCCAAATCTTTTCAGTATCCAGGGCACAATCCATCCTTTCCCCTGGGGGCCATGGCTGCAGGATGAGGTGTGAGCTGTCTGGAAGCGCTCCTTTCTCCCACTGCTCACAAGGTTTGTCCAAGTAACTGGGCAAGAGTCGATTTTTTTCTAAGAATCACTGAAACCAGGATTGATGGAAGCTCCCCAAGCAGCTCAGCAGCCTGGAGAAGAAAAAGCTCCTGGGAGATATTGTAGAACCTTCCAGTACCTAAAGGAGCTATGAGAGAGCTGGAGAAGGACTTTGGACAAGGGCCTGGAGCAACAGGACACAGGGAATGGCTTCCCATTGCCAGAGGGCAGGGATGGATGGGATCCTGGGAAGGAATTCCTGGCTGGGAGGGAGGAGATGAGCTGGCACAGGGTGCCCAGAGAAGCTGTGGCTGCCCCTGGATCCCTGGGAGTGTCCAAGGCCAGGTTGGATGGAGCTCGGAGCACCCTGGGATAGCAGGAGGTTTCCCAACATGGCAGAAACGGGAACAAGATGATCTTTAAGGTCCCTTCCCACCCAAACCATTCCATGATTCCATGGTTAGATAGTTCATGACGAGCAGGCCCAAAGTAACCTTGCTCCCACCCCAGCAGCTCCCACGCTGGGCACAGATAAAGCCCTTGCACCACATCTAGAGGAAGGAAGATCACAAGATTTTGCTGCCTCTTAGCCAGGAAAATTGTTCCAGTGATTTTCCAGTTCTTTCTGTTCTGGTTGTGTTCCTAAGACAAGCTGTGCAGCGATTGCTTTGCATAAAAGACATGAATTTGAGTTGTGGGTACAGACACATCCGACATCCGAAATGGGGAAAGATGAATCCCGTCACGATTCCACTCCGGCAAGTGGGCAATTAACATTTCCTCCCCCTTCCCACACTGAGTTATGGATTTGTGTGGTAAAAGGGGCAACAAAGAAGTGCTTTAACGTGAATTATTTAGCCCAAAGAATTACCACGTGCCTTTCCAGGTTAACAGCTGTGGCACAGATCTGATTAACAAAATGCATCATGTGCCAGTCTGCCCTCAGGCACCTTCCTGGGAGAAATGGGGGCTGTTTTCATGGAGACTGGGCATGAGAGAGCACAGTCTGGGGTTTTACTGTGACAGGGGAGTATTAGCCCATGAGGAAAGACAAAGGACATCGGGGTGCTGGAACAGGGAAAGGCCCCTCGATCAGCAGAGATCCAGGAAGAAGCTGGGCAATGGTTTTGCTCCCTGACAAAGCAGTGACCAGGACTGCTCCAAGGATCAGGACAATCTTCTCCATTTCCCCTCTCCTTTCACAATTTCCTAATATCAAGGTTAATCTTTCTGCTGCAATTTCACCCCATGGCTTTCCTGTCCTGCTTTGCAGTGTCCGTGGAGAATCCTACTTTTATGGCATAAAAACGGACTGCAAGGTGGACACCGCTGTCAGAGAAAGGGACTTAAATTTGGGGGTTTATCCACCCCATAAGGATGTAACAGTGCTGCTGCCAGAGCAATTAGTAGGAACCAGCAGCAAAAGCAATGGAACAGGGAGAAAAACAGGTATCTTGTTTATTTTCCTTTTTCATAAGGGAAAAAAAATGAAACATAAAAATTGCATGAGCTGGGTCACACAGGAATTCTGCAATGGAGCTGGAAACTGCATCCAAGACTTCAGAGAGCCTGGAGGAGCTGTAACAGCTTAGTTGCCAAAACTTTCTCCTTTTTCAGCAGCTGCAAATGACAATCACAGGTCCAAACAAACCAAACATTCGCAAAAAAGCACCGAAGTACAAAAAATTCCCTTCCTTGGTCAGAAAGGGCGGTCACCTTAGACCTGCACAAAACCAAGGGAGAGCAAATAAAGACAGGGAGGCAGGAGTGCTAAGGACATGGACCAGTGGTGGGTTTGGCAGTGCTGGGTTAACAGCTGGAACTGATGATCTTAGAGGTCTTTTCCAACCTAAATGATTCCGTGTTAGAGGCACAGCAGAGATCTTGCATGGAAGGTGGTGACCTGGCTGATTTCCACTTATTCTGGGTCACTTTAGTCACTTTTCTGTGTGTTCTCTGGGTGCTGCTCCAATCAGAGTTGATGTAAAATTCCAGACTTGTCTTACCTGGGGCTGGAAAATGAAGGATACAGAGCATTTCCCTTACTTGTTGTCCACCATCACACAGATGGTGCCCACATAACCTCATTCCTGCCCAGGACCAAGCAGCACTGGTTCATTTTCCGCACATTCCACGAATAGGGGTAGGTCTTGAGAGAGAGAACGAGGCGGGGACACACATAAACCAACCAATTTATCCTCTCCTGAGCCCAAGGCATTCGTTTTTCACCCTAGCACTGCCTTCTGGCCACCCTATGCTCACATCTCCCCTCACATCTCCAGACAGGAGTGGAGAACTTGATTATATCCTCAAATTTCAGACAGAGAGCAGGAAAAAGCTAAAAAAGTTAACACTGCCATGCCAGGTCGTTCTATCAAAGAAAAGGGGGTTAGCAAGCAGGAGATGAAAAGTCTCCCCTGCATGAGCCGTCTGGCAATTCCAGTGAATGCAGACGTAATCAGGAAGCCTTTCCTGACCTGGCAGCCTGTGGGATAGTGGGCTGAAAGTAGGATCAGCCAGGATGGGTGTGTGACCCCCAGCCCTACAAGGACCCTCAGCACCTTTTCAACCCCCTTTTCTCAAGAACAGAAAGTGAGAAAAGAAAACAACCCAACCCAAGCTTCCCCTGAGAGACTGATTTATTCTGTCCTGGCAGGAAAAAGAGGAGAAAACGTGAACTGGAGACAACAAATGCAATTAGAAGGGAAGGGAGGCATTCCCTGAAATGGCTGTTTCCGGCAGGCAATATGCTGTGGATTAGAACGTCTCAGGCCCGGAGTGGCACCATATGGCAAAACTCCCTCCATCCCACATTAAATCCTGGCATTTTGCAGCTGTCAAGATTAAGCTGTTTGTATGAGTAACATCGTAGTTTGCTTATAGGGAAATAATATGTAGCCAGTTATGATTAATCAAGGTGTCCAAAAGCTGCTGCGGGCGCCTGGAAGAGATTGGGTTCCATGGCAGGAGCTTTGTCTCTTAAATTATTGACATATTTTTCCTCTTTTTTTTTTCCCCTTTTTTCTTCTTCTGTGTGTGCTGCTCTTCCCCCTCCTTCCCAGGGCACACAGGGAGTTGGGATGGGGCAGATTTCATCCCCAGGCAGCTCCGTGGTCCTCTCAGGAAAAATCCACAATACAGGGCTGGCTGCATCCATCAGCTGAGGGATGATGCCTTTGCTGCACTGACCCGAGTGGGCACAAGGCTGTTCCTTCCCGAGCAGAATATGCCCCTTTTCTCCAAAAAAACCCGTGCCTTTGGAAATGTGGAGGCTTTTCTCTGGGCTGGCTCATGTTATTTTCATTGCTGGAGATGCTGGTTATCCCTCTCTCCTGCCAAGAGAACTTGTGGATGCCTCACCCTGGAAGTGTCCTTTGGACAGGTGTTTGTGTGCCCTTCCTGCTGGATTCTCCGTTTGGGGGGATTCTCTTGTGCTTTTTCACAGTTTTGTCGAAATCTTGTTTTTCTAATTGCACATAAGGCAGCCAGCAGCTCCTGATGGGAAGACACAGAACCAACTCTGTTCCTGGCTATCCCTCTTCACAGGGAGGCTGTAAAACTTGGTTATTTAAGGGCAGAAAACAGGTGATTTACATCAGAACAGCTCCATAGAAATCAATGGGAAGCTACGCCAGAAAATGTTGCATATTGTTTTGAGACCCTCCTGCGAAGTGTTTTACAGCCAGCCTGTCCTGCCTCTGACAGTTTCCTCTGGACACTTTAATGAGTGACCATTGCAACAGGGCACCCAAATCTCTCCCTCTTGCTTCGGGCAAGGTTTTAATCCAGCCTTCTACACAAACACACAGGACAAGCTTTGGGATCTGGCCTAAAACACGTTCACACATTCTCTCCTTTCTTAATGGTAACGCAACAGCCTTTTAATCTGCAGATTCATCACTGTTGTCCTCCCCCCCAACAAACCCCCGAAGAGATTTATCCCTCCTCTTCTGCCCCTATCAACATTTGTTGCTGATTAGTCAATATTTTCAGGTTGATCGTTTGGAATAAGATGCCTGGCAAAGGCAGCCACCCCATCTTCCTGGATGAGCCACTTATGGGAAACAATCCTCTCCACAGGAGGCTGTTAATAGGGGCTGCAGAGAGAGTTATAGATAATCAATGCAGAAATCACACTTGTAAATGGCCCCTGTAGCTGCTTAATTAAGCACAGCATTCTGGCATCAGGCATTAGGATGCTTTAAGGCCTATTTGTCTTCACAGAAAGCATCCCAATAATATATTTGCAATTCTGTGCCAACCCAGCCTAATCTCACCTGTCTTTTGTGGATTAAGAGGATAAAGTGATTTAAATAACGGTGAGGAACTTCTGGGGAAGGTGTGGAATCGATGACAGTGGCAAAGGAATGTTTGCTTTTGATGCTCTGCTGAACAAATTGTTGCTCTCTTTTAATTTTCCTCTTGTGTCTGACACCTTGGATGTGCTCTGCAAACCTCTGAGCCACCAGGAATCTTTCCCTTCCTGACAGAGAGTTATTCCTGAAAGAGGGAGAAAAGGAGGGATTCAGAGGCAGGTAGGAGAGTTGAGTTGTTTATGCTGCTGTTGTTGTTGTTTTTATTATTATTTTATTTCCCACACTCCCTCCTAACAGATGTTCCTTCTGGAAACATCTTTGGGGATTATTTTTTACCCTCCTCCTCCTCTTATCTGTCGTGCAATTCCTCATTCTTCAGTCCCTCTCCGGCTTCCATCTCTGGTGAAAATTCAGTCTTGGAGCGTGTGATCAGCTGCTCCTGGGAGACTGGGCTGGATCTCAGGAGCACCTCCATCAAATCAGTGTCCTTCCCAAAATCCACCTGCTCCCCAGGTGCAAGACATCCAAATTCCTTCTCGGGTTTCCAGACAGACAACAGCTGGGACAGAGATAATAAATTGCACATTTCCAAGGGAAACTCAAACCTGTGTAATTTGACCAAAAAAAATCCCCAAATGTTAAACTTTTTTCTCCTTTCTCTCCACTTTTCCACTAAGTCACAGCACAGATTTTTTTTTTTTTTAAATCTTTTTTTGTCTTTTTTTTAAGTCTAAAAATGCCATGACAAGGTGTGGGCAATGCCACAGACGTGAGAGCTGGGATCCTGGACAAATGTGACTCCATCCCATATTAATAATATCAATTTTCATCTCACTAAGAACCTTAGCTATTTAAAATAACTTCTTGCTGTCTGACATTTTTATTTGTCTACTGCCAGAAAATCTTGAATAAACCCATGACGGTGGCATCCATTCAGTGAATAAACCTGTGATGACTTTTGGGAGTGACTTCAGACCTCCCTCCTACCAGGAACTGTGAAATTTGAAAGAATATTGTGCAAAGCAAACGGTGAGAACGTTTCCAGCATGAGGAAGAATTTACTTGGCTGCTGCCGAGCCTGGGAGAAGCCAGGCCCTTGGGTTGTCTGCAAATAGGTGTCATTTTAGACATCCCATTCCCTACCTGGCCCCAGCACAATTTCCAAAGGGTTTGGGAGTCTCAGTCTGTGTCACATCTGCTAGCCTGGAGCATCTCAGATGGCACAAGGAAAGGAAATGTATGACACTTGTCTAGGAAGGAAATTCAGATGTATTTTCGAAGATTATGTCAAAGAGAGCTGCAAAACAAAGCCAGGCTGTGCTAGACTAAACAATGCGGTGTGGAAAGCCCAAAATCCCATCCAACCTTCTCAGTACTACAGCACCATCACAGGGACAATCCCAGGGACGTGATCCACCTTATCAGAGCCCTGTGTTTAATGATCAGGGTCCCTTTTATCACCAGTGCTCACCATTTGTCCTGCACCTTGTCAGGGTGGCAGATTGAGGCAGAAATCATTGCTGTGCCGGAGGGGTGGGTGGTGGTGGGGTCTGGTCATGGTTCACGTGCTGTGACCCCCTCTGTCCTTCCAGCTTTCATTAATCTGAGGGTGACGGGGCACATAAAACACTGGGTCCTGCTGCCCCCTGCATGGGGAGGAGAGGGCAGGGATGTGGGGAGATCCTGGAGGCAGAGAGCTCTGGCAGCAGATAAATCCTTGGGTGAGAACAAGGCTGTGTGTCCTGAGTGTCTGCACATCCTCTGGCAGGGAGCACTTCATGGAATGTGTGAGAGGGACAGGGAAAAGTGGGGATTGGGGACTGGAAAAGATAAAACAAAACACAACATCCTCAGGCACAAGGTGGGACTCTTGGGGATGGTCCTGCGCAGGGCCAGGAGTTGGACTTGATGATCCTGGTGGGTGCCTTCAAACTCAGCATCTTCTGTGATTTGGAATAAGGAAGGAAGGGAGGGAGGGAGGGAGGCTGGTTCAGAAAATAAGGAAAGTGAGCAAGCAAGAAGAATTAAGAAAAGAAAGAAGGAAGAAAGAAAGAAAGGAATACTAACAAATTAAATGAAGCAAAGAAGTAAGCAAGAAAATTAAGAAAGAAGGAAAGAAGGAAGAAAGAAAGCAATCTGAACCCTAGAAGCAGGTGAGAAACCAAGTGAAGAGCTTTTCTTTGTCTGGTCAGACTCCTTTCACACCCAGAGCTGCGCACAGAAGATCCCACACGGACAGATCAAAGCCTCTGAGGATCTTCCCAAGCACCTGCTGCTTGTCAGGCTGCAAAGGATGAAGTCCAGATATTGTGACTGCCCAGCCCCATTTCACAAGGGAGCATGTGCTGGTAAGGCTTCAGAGCTGCCCAGGCAGAGCTGATGATGACAGAAGCTGCTCTGAAGCTGCATGGAGCCCTGAGAAGCAGTTTGGGTTTTATGAGGACAGGACTGCTCCAAAAGTTTGTGCAAAATGAGGCACCACTACCTGCCTTTGGTTCACCAGTTCTTTCATGGCCCTGAACCATTCAGGACCAAATGCATCAGGGACAAAACCTACCCCTAGAGAATCCTAAACCTTGTCCCTCCCGGTGTCATTTACAGCTCTGGTACTGGACATCAGCACCAGATGAGGTTTAGGGACATCCTTTGGCTTTCGTGGCAGAGGGGGGAGTGAGGAGACCCGTGGGGATGGACTTCTGGGTGATATCTCCAGCCAGGGATAAGAATTGGGTATTTTCTATTGCTCCACCTCTCCTCTCACAGCCTCAGGCTCTTCCCCTCTGGAGGGTGAAAAGCTTCCTCACAGTTACCAAGCACTGGGGTTCACAAAGGGTTTGCAGCGAGCAGGGATTTGGTTTCTTCTGTGGATTTTAGGTAACATTTTTCATCCACAAAGCAACAGATGAATACAGCTGTTCCCTGCTGGGCTCCATTACCGATCCCTGGCTGAGCTGCACCCTACTGGAAGACAGCAAATGGGGAAGATTTCCATATCCAGCACAGGGGAGCAGGGAGGCTGAGTCAGGTGGGCAGTCAGGACCCACATTAACCTCTTAACAACTGCAAAATTCCCTGCGGGATCAGTGATGGAGAGAGCAGGCCAGTTTAAATCTCACCCACCTCCTCTTCCTTTTTTTCCTTCAACATTTAGCACTGTACACACCAAGGCTCATTTGTTCTGGGAGAGGTTTGCTCCCATTTAGTAAAAACAGCTGTTAAACTTGCAGACAGGTTCAAATCCAGATGCTAAATATCTTCCCTTTAATGTCTCTGCCTGTTTCCACAAAACCCTCTCCTCCTTCCTCAGTACCATGTAAAATAAATGAATAAAATCAGCTTTTGCTCTCTTGTAATTCATGGCTGAATGGGGAAATCTTTAAATTTGTCCCCACCATGTGCTCTGTGACCCTGCTTCTTGAACTAATGGTTATTAGTCTACCAGGAGACTGGATTCCTAAGGTTATAATGACTCTTAGGAGCTTAAGGCAGAGATTTTTAAAACTAAACACCTCGAAAATACCTTTAAGTGATCACCTTTACTCCTAACTATTGAAATAAGCTCAAAAATAGGCTTGAAAACACTTTGGAAAATTAATATTCCCAGGCTGGGGGCCAGACTGCTTCCAGAATCCATCATGTTAAACCTTGGTCACGGGAGATGTCCCAAGAGATGGACGACACCTCAACATCGCTTTTCAGTGCCAGGAAATGACCTCCTGTGGCCTCTCATCTCTGGGGCTCAGTTGCTGTCTGGAGAAAGAAATTAGTGTTACTTCCGTTTTCAAAGTCCTTTCTACCCTCCCGCCCCTCTAGGGTGGAAAAGCTTTATCTTTCAGTATTTATTAAAAAGAAGTCCATCCTTTACTTAGTAACTATTGCTTCTTTCAGTCCTAACACTGCAGAAGTGAAAGTTCCAGCTCATCTCAGCACTGATTTTCTCCTAAGGTTGATGAAATTCTGCATAAACAATGCCAGAGTTTTTCTGGAGCTGCCAAGGGATCAATTAACAGCAGAGTTTGATTTTTTTTCCCTGAACAAAAAAAACTGCTGAAAAATAAATTAAAATATTTTGGGAGTATAATACTTTTCAAGTATTATCAAGTAAATACTTTTCAAGTCCTTAGAATAGGAGCTGTTGGACTTCCTGCAGGGGTTTTTTTTTTGGATGGGGGGATATTTATGCAGTTTTTTGGCCTAGAGTTCATCATAACCGTCATTTATCCAAGGATGTTTATCAGCAGGACACATGGGATGCCCACATATTTCTGGGAATTAATTTCCCATGCCATGCATCACATTCCTATGACCAACAACCTGGGATCTGCAGCTCACTGTGCTCTAACCTTCCACTGTGCTCTGTCTTGCATGGAGAGTCCTGGCATCATCTCAGATGAATATTTCCACCTAAAACTTAGTATCTCCTATCACAGAATCCTAAAATCAACCAGGCTGGAAAAGACCTTTGAGATCATCAAATTCAACCTATGACCTAACACCACCTTGTCAACCAGACCATAAAAACACCTGAGCTTTGGGGTCTTTGAAGAATGGGTCTCCATGGGATTTAGGTGTCCATTCTCCTTCCAAACCCAACGAAAACTCAAAGCCACCAAAAAGTGCTTTATCTCACCCTGAAGTAGAGGGTTTTGTGAGGCCTGGGTTGATCATTGGCAGTGATGATGAGATCTTCATGAACTCATATTGATGCCATGATGATTTTTTGCTTTTTCTTTTATACCCCTTTTATACCCCTTTTATACACTCTCTTATGTAGCTTTTATGTATTCTTAGTGCTTTTAGCCCACACAGTTATAATTCTTTAAGTTTGATAATTTCCCTCAGACCCAATATCCCGTTAAGCCAAGAGACCAAACATCCTGGAAACCCCAGACCCCGAGGGCCTCTCCAGAACACATTCTGTAAACAAAGCCAGGCCCAGCCAGGGGAAGGTTCCTCGCTGAGGGGTCTCGCTGGATTCCCTCCCTGGGCAATCTTTGATAGATGTGCTAATTAGCAAGGCCTATAATTGCACACACATCACATCGTGGGGGCCATTTCTCTGGTGGGCATTTCGGGGTGCATTTCGATGTGCATTTCGGCACACCTGAGGATCCTTCAATAAATACCAAGGTAAAAACCCTTTCCCCTCTTAACTGTGTTCAGCTCTCTTAAAGGCATCAACATGTGGGCCTGTTTGTAAATCCATCCTTAACTACAAATGCCATCGAACATCTTTGTTTACAGCTAAACTCCCCTCCCCTCTGGAGTATTTTTAATCTCCAAATCTGCACCTGAGCTGAGTGTCCTGGCTCCCTCCAGGCAGCCGGGATTGAGCTGAGATCATCAGTGCAGTTAAAGCTGTCGTTCAAGCGGTGAGAAGCCGATGCCGTCTCTGGGAGAGATGAACCGCACGGAATTTCACTGCCCACACCGAGTGTCTCTCCTGATAGAGATCACTGAGAATGACACACTCCGAGACAGATTCTCTGTTGTATCCCTGGGTAATTGTCCAGACTCCTTCCCTAATCGCTGCTGAGATTGGCACCTACAGTCCTGCCTCCCTCTTGGATGCCTGACACGGTGACAACACCCATCTTCTTCCTCCTGACTGCTGAGGGGACACGGACACTCCCCTCCTGCACACCTCACGCACAGTCTGTAATCTGCTCCAAGCCATGGGACACCACTACCACCACCATGGTCAGCCTGAGGGCGTCACCCACAAAATCTGGTTGTCTACCCATGACTGCTGCAAGAACGTGAGGAACCCTGGAGACACCATGTGTGGATTGAAAAGCACCTCTCAGGGGAGGCAGATTGCACTTGCTCTGCGTAATTTTGTTCAGAGACACAAAATCATGGAATTATAGAAAGGCGTGAGGTGGAAGGGGCACTAAAGATCATCTTGTTCCAAACCCATGGGCAGGGACACCTCCCACTAGAGCAGGTTTTACTCCAAGCTCTGTCCAACTTGGCCTTGGACACTTCCAGGGATGGGACAGCAGAGCCCAACTCTTGCTGCAGACTGTGGATGTCCATGAAGGTGTTGAGGTGGGAATGATGCAGTTGGATCCTGTGCTGCAAACCTCAGCATTCTTCCACCAACACATCCCACCCTCCCGCAGTACCAGTGGCTTTCAACCTAACAACAGGAGAGAAAATTAAGGATATACTGACAAAAGAACTATTTTGATCCATGTCAGCTGCAGATTGGCCCCACCCCAGGCCTGCACATGCCCACAGAAGCAGAAGATGAAGCAACTGTTGTGAAGGATTCAGTAAAGGAATAGAAATGCACATTTGTTGATTAAGAGTTCCCTTTGGCTTTGCCACTGAATCTCTCTACAAAAATACTCCTGTTGTTCTCCTCAGAGGGATTTTTTTTTTATCCTCTTCTCCACCAAAAATTGAGAAATATGTTGTGTGAAATATCAAGACTAATTAGACCAAATGGTGCTCAGATCTGTTGCTGGTTTTCTGGAGGATTGCTGACAGCTTAGGAGACTTTATTTTTCTTTCCTGTTAACTAATTACGAACAATTCTTTGCACAGTTGAAAATTCCTGTGGAGGCATTAATGGATGTGGGATGGCTGTGGGAATGGAGAAAGTGTGACAGTGTGTGTGGAAGACTGTGGAGTTGAGAAACGGGATGTTTTCATGATGGGATTGTTTTGGAGTGCAGATGTGGGGAGGAAAGGGGTGTCTGTTCTTTAAAGGGCGTGTTTATGGGTTTCTGAAGCAGGCAGCGGTTCAAGGAAGCATTTTTGAGGGTGGGAAGGTCTCTCTCGTGGTGGGAGGGAGGGTTTGCATGAGGAGCTGCTGATCTGTGGGGTTGGGGTGCAGAAGGTGCTGTAGATGTGGAGGAACACAAGGATTTGACATGCAAAGCTGGCTGTGGGATGGCCAAGGCTGTGCAAGCCTGGAGAGCTCAGCCAGAGCTGGTTCACTTGTCTGGCAATGGCAACAAATAAGCGAGGAGTGGCTGAAAAGAGGACCATGGCAGGGAGCTGTGCCAGGGAACACTAAGGCTGGGTATCAGGAAAAGGTTCTCCCCCTGAACAGGCTCCCCAGGAAATGGTCACAGCCCCAAGCCTGACAGAGTCCAATAAGTGTTTGGACAACACTCTCAGGCTCATGGTGGGATTTTTGGGGAGTTTTGCAGGGCCAGGAGTTGCGCTCTATGATCCTTGTGGGTCCCTTTCAACTCCCATGATTCTATAATTCTATGAAAGCTGAAAGCACAGACAGCATAACTCCTGGGAGAGCTCCTGAGCTGAGCAAACACCTCGGTGTGGATGATGAACCCTCCCTTTCCACGGTCCATGTGTTGTGAGTTAGTTCCACATTGGTCCCCCAAGGAGGGGGCTGTTAGAATGAGTGCCCCACATGGAGGGGTGCTTCAAAACCTCTCAAGCAAATCCAAAATACAAAATGCCTCTCCAGCATCCTCTTCCCATCATGCCAGACCTCACAGAGTGCAGAACTCCACTGTTTCTACGACCAGTGATGGGTTTGTGCAAACCCTGTGGTGAGATGTCAGAATCCAAACCTTGTCTCCAGCTCACAGAGGTCCCTCAGCAGCACTGAGGATCTGAGCAGCACCCCTGGCAAACCTGGACTCCATCGTCTCCTGCTCTCATCCCAAATTTGGCCCAGTCCTGGCCCCTCTCTCCCAGTCTACCAGGATTTCACGTGAGTGTTTCTTCTCCTTTCCCTCTTTTTTAAATTCTGGGGTTTTTTTTGCTGGTGTTAGTTCCTGGCACACTGAGCTGACAGCTGCATTAAGAGACCTGAAAATACCATAGCAGAACTAAAGCAATTATTGTAATGTAGTTTAACAGAGGCTGTAATGAGAGAGAATTAAAAATGTGCCAGTCTCATCACCATTTGATGTTGCTTTGACCTTCCAGGGGTACTGTCAGATGAGGAATCGAGCAGCCCCTCTGCTGTTCCCTTCTTTTCCTTGTCAGAATAAGGGACAAGCAAGGGAGAAAGCAAAAATTAACCAAATGCACCGGTCCTTTCTCCAGGGCTGTGTCTGGGTCACATTTACCCTGATAGTGAAGGGCAGAGAGGTGTTCATCAACCCTGGGATAAAGTCCATCAGTCCCTAACCCATCCACATCAAATCTGCCTTGTGTTAAGGTGAAATTTAGGATATAAAGAGGCAGGAAAGTGATGTGGGTCTGGAAGAGGCCTCTGAACCAGCAGGCAGATAAGGCAGGCAGAGGTATGAGACCACACCAGAAGCAATACCTTGGAGGTGAAAACCAGAAAAAAATTCTCTAAGTTTTAAGATGAGACAAAAAAAGGGTGTAAAAGTGGTGCTTTTTTATCCTAAAACAATGCCTCACCAAGCTGCAGTCACATCTCATCTCCTCAGGTCAGGGAGGGAGCTGAGGTCACACAACCCCCATCCTGCAGCACCAATTCACTCCCAATATTTTGCAGTGCAGGCTCATTCACTGCCCTGCAGCCCCTCCGGCCTCCCAGCTGCTGTTCACCTTCCTGACATCCGAATCCTTTGAGAAAGGTCTCACCAGGTGTCCCAACCCTTCCCAAGCCCACCAGAGCCCTTCCCTGCCTGCTGCAGACCAAATATCCTAACACCTCTACACCTGGACTAGAGAAAGCAGCAGGGCAGAGGAACTGCCTGAAAATAAGAGTTGGTGGGATTTTATCTCCTCTTCTCCTCAGTTCTCAACTTCTCTACCGTGTGCAAGTGCTCTGATCAGTAACACCATCACCAATACCTTCCCCAGGCTTTGAGTATGAAAACTGGCTAAAATGAGACTTCTCTCATTCAGATAAAAATCTAAGCCTTGCAAATGCAGGAAGGATTCCTCATCTCAGCTTTAAACTGGCTGTGGTGGAGAGGCCAGGTGAGGGTTTCAGCAGCAACCAGACCAGCAGCTGCCATCAGATTTAAGACCTGAAGAAGAGCTCACTCTCAAGTTTATTTGCAAGGCACAGGAAGATTTGTGGACTCAGAAAAGCTGGATTTCACTCTGGGGACAGACACAGAAGGGCTGTGACTGTGCTCTTGGTGTAGTTTTATTTTCAACACAAAGATCATCCCAGACACTTGGAACAAACTGGGCTTTCCTGTTTTCCTGGCTGGATGGAAGATGTGACTTTGTCAGGGGCGAGATCAGGATCAAAAAACCAACACCTGAAAATGAGAACAGCCTTGCAACTCTTCGGAGAAGTCAAACTGCTTGAAAACACCAAGAGTGGTACCAATCCCTGGTAAGGGATGGCATGGGCAGCATTATAGCACCCACCAGCTCAGACATGAATGCTGGAGGATATCATTAAGAGGTAAAATCCCCACAGATAAGGTTCTACTTTGGTAGCAGCCCTCTACTGCACATTCTAGTGAGACATCTCGTGGGTTATGGACCTCCACAGGGCATCCTCTGGGCTCTACAGCAGGGAAGAAGTGCTGATCCTCTACACTGCTCTTCAATAACACATCTGAAAGTGAAAAGAGGCTTGAGAAATTATTAAACTAAGGAAGAGATCAGGAGGAGGCTGTTCCCATGTAGCAAAACCCGATGTGTTTGTTCTGTACTACTCTGAGCCTTCTCTCTTTAGGAGAAGGACCAAAACCACAGGAAAAGATGTTCTTTGAAAAGCAGGCTTTTGTGCTCGTCATTAAAAAGGGCTGTGGGAAGTTATGGCTGAGGGGATGAACCCAAACACAGAACGAAATGGAAAACAGCCTGGCTTTCAATTATGTTCTCATGAACCAAGATAAACAGGTCCCTGAGCCCAACAGTCATCAAGAAATATTTATGTTCGTTCTTTCTTTTCTTTCTTTCTTTCTTTCTTTCTTTCTTTCTTTCTTTCTTTCTTTCTTTCTTTCTTTCTTTCTT
>VXBT01003152.1:486198-556473 GCA_013400235.1 Oriolus oriolus
GGTGGGGGCAACCTTACCTTCCCTTCTGATAAGTCTCCTTCCTGTTAAGAGGTCAGTGCAAGGTGGGTCTGTCCCCTCTCGTCCCCAGGAGCTGTTTGCAGCCATTGCACCCATCACAGCTCCCCTGGGGGACTGCAGCCCCTCCCTTCCCCTCCCTTCCCCTCCCTTCCCCTCCCCCACTCTATTATGGGATATTAGTGAGTTAATCTAAGGAAATGTAGGCAGGGAAATGATTCAGAAATATTTTGCTGTCCTCCAGCAGCAAAATAGTCTGTGGAAACCTTGTCAGCTATGGACAGAGCTGGATATTTTCACTGGTGAGACAGAAGAGAGTTTGAAGAAGGCAAAGCCCTTCTGAAAGAGTAGAAATGCCAGAGTTAAAGTTGTGAAGTTCAACTGGGCCAGGGAATGACTGTGGACAGGTCTGTGCTACAGTCCTACAAATTTCCTGGCTTGTTCCCTCTCCATCTCACAAGAAGCTGAGGTAGAGGTTGGTTTTTGTGATGGATTCACATCATCCATTTGCAAGCCAAGGTGTGGAAGCACTGTTATCTTCAGCCCTGGAGAAGTGGTGAGGGGCAACACACAAACACACACAACTTGAGAGCCTGCAGCACCCAGGCGGGCGCCAGAATCATCCTGAGAACACGTGGGCTGGGTGTGAAGGCACAACAGACGGTTGTCAGTGCTGTGTTTAGAAACATGGGACAAGGAGGTGCAGGAGGAGTCAACAACTTTAAGGTCATGCAGCCAGTGGAGATTCAACCCCTGTGTCCTGCATGACATCTCCTAAACCTGTCTTTCCTTCTGATAGCCCCTGGCTGGAGAGCAGCATGAGCAGCACCCCGGCTGGGGCTGGAGACAGGAATTTGGAAGCAATAGCCTGTGGCGAACACAGCGGACAGGTGGAGCAGTCACCCAGAGTTATCATCTGTGGGGAAAATAACTCTGCCCAAAGGGATTGGGATGAGTCAGGCTCAGGATGCTGCAATTGAATAAAAATACCTGTGCTTTCCTGCAGTTCAGCTCATTCACATTAACAGTTCCCTCGGATTTACTTCCCTCTGACAACAAGAGCACAGACTTGTGGGATTTTAGGGCAAAAATGCACCAGGTGCTTTTTCAACAAAAGATGATTTAAGTGAAATCTGCTGGCCACCTTTCCCCTCTCCTCCACTCACGCTGACCTTCACCCAACTCAGCTTTAGAGAAGAATTTATTTGGGGAGGGAATATGCAGCGGGTTGCTCTTCCCTGGACAGATCTCTGTCTCCAAGCACGCAGCAGGCCGAGGTCAACACAAGTAGCTGAATTTTCATTATGAACAAATCCTTTTATTGTGGTTTACAGCTCTGGACACCGAGATCAGGAAGGATATCAGGTTGCCTGCTCTTACCTTTATCAAGTCTTTCCTTCAGCAGGTGACATCACCCTATTGATGAAGGTCAGGTTGGCCTCAGCTCCTTTCTGACTCATTGAATATTGGTGATGGCTGGAGGCAGGGGCAGGCAGTGATTTGATGTGACAGGGCAGGAGGGAGCACACCAGCAGTCCAGCAGGACACAGGCTGCAGGAACAGGCCATGCCGTGATCCATTGTGACAAGGGGAGAGCTGCGGATGGATGGTTCAGTGGCCTGAAGTGACCCAGCAAGGGCAGGAAGGAGAGGGGCAAAAATCCCTTTGGTTTGTGTGCATTCCCACTGCAATGGGACAAACCCAAAGCGACCTTCCTTAGCTGATGATCACAGATTTATTGTGTGAGATCTTGTGACATCATGAACCAGGTCCTTCCCTTACAGCTCATCTCATTCCCCCCCCTGCCATGGGCAGAGACAGCTCCCACTATCCCAGAGTGCTCCAAGCTCCGTCCAGTCTGGCCTTGGACACTTCCAGGGATCCAGGGGCAGCCACAGCTTCTCTGGGCAACCTGTGCCAGGGCCTCCCCACCATCACAGGAGAGCATTTCTGCCTGACATCTCATCTAAACCTCCCTTATTTCAGTATAAAGCCATTAATTCTCTGTTTTAAGATACAGAGCACAGCAGTCCAGGCTGGATCCAGGATGTGGATCCATCAGAGCAGGGGAGAAGCAGTAGCAGGGACTCTGCTCTGCAGATCTGTGGCCGTGGAAAAGAGAGGCAGGAGCCTGTGATATCCATCACTTGCCATGTGCTGCTTGACTAACCTGAACATGCATTCAAAGACATCAGGTTTGCTCCCAGGTGATTTTTCCTTCCTCCAAAGGGCCGCTTCTCATGCATTCAGCATCCAAGTATTTCGAGAAAAGGGCTCTCTGTTCCTCCAGGCTCAGGAAGGCAGGGACAGCTGGTAGCTGTTGCCTTCCAGCCCTCTTCCTTTCCCGTCCTGTGAAATTTCACACCAGCTGTGGTCACCTGTTTGATTTCTCTTTGAATGCCTGCCTTCCTCCACAAATTCTGATTATTGTCTTGCCTGGCATGGAGGGAACTCTTATGGGTGCAAGCCTGAAGCCCTCACGCTCCTTAGATCTTTCCCTTTTTCCCCTGCACTGAGTCTAATTTTGTGGTTCTCTGCCTTCCCCAAAAATAACCCTCAGACCCAGTTCTGAACTGTCATCTTCATTACATCACAGCTGCCTGCAGACGGGGCTTATCACTTGCAATCCGCTCAGTTACACTTGTGATTAAAACTGATTGCAAATGTGATCCTGGCTGCTCAGCCTGGGAATTGGGAACGTCTTTATAATTTCTGACAGCAGATCTTGAGGCCTTGGATGAGCCTGGCAGGACAAGATCTTTGCAGGCCGGTGGGAGTGGGAGAAACATATACATCTGTGAGAAAGAGATGGTGATTTAGGAAAAAAAATATAGAAGGGCCCACGTTAGAAACCCCCAAGCTGAAATCTGGGAAAGGCAGGGGGTGAAAATAAAGCTCAGCTCTTTGAACTGCCAGGACCATCCCTAGGAATAGGTGATGGAGGCAGTGGTGGAGCAGAGAAAAGCAGAGCCCTGCCCAAGCCTTCACTCATTTTGGGTATCAGTAACTGATGGTACCAGTGATGTTCCTGGGAAAACAGAAAACAACTGCTGTGCTTCTTCCCAACAGCAGCAGCAGCACATCACAGCCTCAGGACTCTCCTGCATTTCTGCATCTGCTGCTGCTCCATCCTATTCCCTTTGTATGACTGGAGCCATTTATCCCCTGCTGGATAATTAAAAAATTAAACTTTGCAGGATGATGGAGCCTTAAATGTGCTCAAAGGGTTTGCATTTTGCTTCTGAACTGGAAGGCTGATTGAGCTGCACCATCTTTCTGTTGACCTGAAGTTTGGTTTGATTTCACGGATTTAAATACTTACAATTAACTATGGACTTTACATTTATTATATAATAAATATAACAGTTTAATCAAGAAATAAAATATTGTAAAATACCATAAATATTGCATATCTTCATATCATTACCCACTTGTTTTTCCCCATCTGCTCTCGTTGGGGTTCCACTGCTTTGTGTTTAACTAAAGCCTGCTTTCCAGAGTTTGTTCTGAAGAGACTGAAAATCCACCAGATTCCTTGGGAGATTCTTCCAGCATGTTAAATCCTCTCCCTGATTCACCTTGGTCTTTATTTGGTCCAGCCTGACTTGAGCAACGTTTTTCTTCATTCCCCCTCTGAAACTGTTGGGGTTTTAAGAGTTCTCCTTTTCTTTTTCTTTTTCTCTTAAAGAATTTTCCCCATACGTGTTGCTAAGAGACAATATTTACCAGGTACTTAAGAGAGACAAAAAGACCTGGCCACAGGGGAAAGAGTCCAGCTGGCTGCCCCCTTTTACCTGGGGTTTTCTCGTGTAGGGCAGAGATGCTGGGAGTTCTGGACTTGGAAAAAGGGGTTGGGGAGGGCCCCCAGCTCTCTTGTTCTCTCGGAGTTCAGAGGGGAAGGAGGCTGCGATCGCTGTGGGGAGAATTTGCCATCACTGCAGGCTTCTGCTGCCTTCCTTCTACCGTGAGTGGAGCTTGCTCGCTGGAGCGGCTGTTGCGCTGGGACCCTGTTTAACACCATGCCTCACTAAAAGAGGAACCTTTTCACCATCTGCTCGGGTGCCTCAGGAGACCCTGGGTTCCCAAGCCCGCCTTTCCCTGCCCAGNTTTGTGAAGCTTTTCCTCCATCCCTTCCCGGGATCCCGGGCCGCCATTGCCGCGTGAGGGCTGAGCTCGCGCCACAGCGCCCCCTGCCGGCGCGGGGGAACCATCGCACCCGCCCCGCTCAGCGGGAGCCTCTGGCGCCCCCTGCCGGCCGCGAGCGGAGCTGCCGTGAGGGGAGCGGGCCCGAGAGCCGAGAGGGGTCACTGGGTTCCGGTTCTGTTCGCTGTCACTGCCACGGGTATTGCTGCTTGTTTGCCTTGTTTTATATCTATATTTATATTAGTAAAGAACTGTTATTCCTATTCCTCATATCCCTGCCTGAAAGCCCCTTAATTTCAAAACTATAATAATTCAGAGGGAAGGGGGTAGCGTTTTCCCTTCCAAAGGAGGCTCCTGCCTTCCTTAGCAGACACCTGGCTTTCAAACCAAGACAGAAACTCTCCTACAGAATCAGCCAGACACCTCCATAAGGAGGTGCCTCTCTGATGTCATTCCCAGGAACTGAACAGGATAAATTTGACACATCTCCTGCTTGGAGTTTGTCCTCCAGACTCTGAGTCATTTTTGCTGCTCTCTTCTGATGTCTCTCCAAGTGCTGGATGTTCCCTTGCAGGCACAGACATCAGAGCTGGGTGTCCCCACTTCTCCCATGCCTGGATGAGAAATGACTCTCCTCATCTCTCTAAACACGTCCCTGCTTGTGCATCCAGGGACTGAGTCAGCTCTTCTGAGGAATTTCGGGCATTGCTCTAAGACATTTTCTCAAATCATTGAATTGGTCTGGCTCTCTTGGAGTTGCTGCTTTCCCTCCTGCCCATGCTCCAAGGGATTTTTTTGTTAATAAAAGCAAACCTTTGCAGAGAGTCCTTGCCCTGGGGTCATTTAACTCAAGGCATGGAGTTGATGTGCCTCTGCCAGGAGCCCAGTCACAAAGACTGGCAACAGAGACACCCAAAATAGTCTGATTTTCTGTATCAGCAGGAGGCTCTCAAGGTGTTGAGATCCATGGAAGTGTCCAAGACCAGGCTGGACAGGGCTTGGAGCAGTCTGGGATAGTGGAAGGTGTCCCTGCCCATGGCAGGGGTGGCACTGGATGATCTTTAAGGTCCCTTCCCACCCAAACCATTGTGTGATTCTGTTCTCATCTCTGAAGCCGCCTCTGGTGTCAAGGGAAAGAAAGAGCTCCTCCCAGAGGGATGTACATCCAAAATTATGGGTAAGATTTGCCAAGTTAAGGTTGTGTGTTCACCAAAGTGGCCCCTTTATCTTGAATTCAATATGTCCACTCTTTGGGACCATTTTCACAATTAATTTTTAAGGTTAGAAAAGGAAGACTTTATACCATTCACACCCCTCTCCTTCAAGACACGAGTTTCCTGCCTTTATTTTTTGCGTGCCTTCATTTCCCGCCTTCATTTCCCCTGCTTTTCAACAGAGCAAAATTTTCTGTTTGTGCAGTGAGACCCAGGGTGACAAATTTTCCCTCCCAGAAAACCCCTCCGTCTCTGGGTGAAGCGTGGCACCTGTCTGAGAGCACAGGGAAATGTTTTTGTGTGTTCAGAACAGCCCAGAGTCAGGTCCTGCTGCATTAATTGGGACACTGAGCAGAGCACTGAATTTACTTGGAATAATAAGGGGAAGTGTCCCAAATGGGAAGTGTCCAGGGCACACTACAGACCCTGAATGAGATGCCTGGCTTGCAAGGTGCTGGCTTGAAGTGTTTGGCTGCCAACAAATCATTGCTGGCATCTTGGCAGTGCTGCAAATACCGCAGACATCCGATCTTTTCCTTTGGCTCCTGCCCTGGGAGCCCCTCCTGTCATCATCTCTTGATCATTCTCCACAGACACAATTTGGATGCATTTATGGCTGTGGTTGTGGCGACCTTGCTGTTCTGGAGGCTGTAAAATCACCTTGAAGACCTGCATGGACATCCCTGGTGAGTGGAAAAGGCTGGAGGAAAAGTTGCTTGTGTTTACAGGCTGTTAAAAAGTGAAAATAAACTGTGTTGTGTTGGATCTGCAGGAGGTGGATGATTGTTCTCTGCAAAGGCAGAGTTTGGAGGGAGAGAACATTCCCACATCTGCTGTGGGACCAGCAAACGGTCCCTGTATGGCAGAGAGTCAGAGCCACTCATCCCTCACATGAGTGGGATGAGGTGGAACAAAAAATGAGGGGAATTTGCATCATCAGGCTCACATTTTCCCTACAGCTTTTTATGCTTTAGGCTTCCAAACCCAGCCTGGCTGCCCAAAGCAGACCCCTGCTTTTAAACAGCTCTAAAATTAAGGGGCACAGATTCCCCCACAGGATGCCTGGGATGCTCAGTGTCAGCGCCCCAGCCAAAATTAACATGCAACCTGCAACCGAGGGGCTGCCAGTGACAAGCAGCAGCTTTGAAGGTCACCTCGCCTTCAAGTAAATAAATAAATAGTAAATAAGGAAGCAGGCAGCAATGAATAAACCAGAGGCATTCCACTGGCTTGGACTTGATTTTTTATTTTTTTTTAAATTTCTTCTCTGCTCTTTTCACTTTCACATCCTCGAAGGTCGGTGCTAATAGGAGACCCCTCTCATTGCTCATGCACACTGCAGCACCCTCGCCTGCCTGCCTGTCTCAGAGACCCTGAGACCAGCCCAGAGCTCAAATCGTGTCATCCCCACAGCTGATGGCTGTAATGAGACCTTCTGTCAGTACCAGCCTGTGACAGGAGGGAGGTTGTGCTGCAAATACTGGGTTTGCCTCTGAGACCACAATCTCCACCTTTTACACCCCAATCCTTCCTGCTAAAGGGACATTGTGGTGCCAGGTGTTTGTTTTCCGTGCTCCTCCCTGCTGTGCCTAATGAGATCCTGGCTCTGCAAGCTCTGGGTTGACTTTTTCCAGCAGTTCCTGCAGCTTGGCCGCATGGCCAGGGAAGAGACAGTCTGAAATCACGTGGGGAGCTGTGTCAGAGCTGTTTCTGATTGTGTTGGTGCCATGCCGGACCCATCTGCTGCATCTGAAGGGCTGCTCACAGGAGGAGGTACAGGAGATGGAGACTTGCTGCAGCTCTTTCTTCTCGAGCAGAGAGGCTCGCAGCCAGGAGAGGGCTGTGCCTCACCTCTCAGAGTGCCTGGGCTCTTGGGCATCCATCCAGTGGCTCTCTGCAGGCAGCAATCTGGGCAAGCTGACAGGACAGTTCCCCAGAGCTGCTCTCTAGGGAGACATGGTGCACATGCTGCTCTAATTGAGCCCAGTGCTGTCCCAGCAGGGACAACACCCACTCAGACAAGTTTCTGTCACACTCCAGCTCATAAAACTCATTCCCTGGCATCAGACTTGGAAAATAACACCTTGAGGGGCATGACATTGCTTACTGCCAACCAGCACAGCCTTACCAGGACTCAGTACTTTGTCCATGTCACTGGATACTCCCACCTGTAGTCCAGCAAAAGCCAGGGCTGGATGACAGGGGAGTTCTGTTCCTCTTAAAGAAATGTGCCCTCAGGACATGCTCATATTCCCTGAACATACAGGTCTTGTCCTTCTTGGTCTGCACGTCACTGACACTTTTGAAATGAGGCCAGACAATCCAGCTAAAGCTGAAGAGGCTCAGGACACTCAGCATCTCACATTGCTGCTATCCACCTCACCCCTTTGTGCTCAGTAGATAAAAATATGGGATGCCATACATTTAAGGATCCCAGACCAGCAATGTGAAGAGGAGCTCTCCTAGAACTCCATGTTTTCCTGCAGGCTTGTAACCACAGAGTTCATCCTGCAGTGTAAGGAAAGCCAGGATGCTTGTTTAGGGAAAACTGGGGTAACCCCAAACCCCATTAGAAGGAACTATAACTTCTGGAAGCAATGAATCCTCTGAAAAGAGCATCCCTAAGGGAATGAGGGACAACGTGGACAGGCAACAGGACTTGTAGACACTCTAGGGATAAACAAAACTGGATTTTGATATTAAAGAAATACAACTTGGTGGTGTTTTCTTCTTCCTGTGATAGCCCAATGTCACAGCTCCTTCAGGTCACAACGAACAGCGTGCCCAGAGAAGCTGTGGCTGCCCCATCCCTGGGAGTGTCCCAGGCCAGGCTGGACAGAGCTTGGAGCAACCTGGGATAGTGGAAGGTGTCCCTGCCCATGGCAGGGGTGGGACTGGATGAGCTTTAAGGTCCCTTCCAACCCAAACCATTCCATGTTTCTATGATTACAAACCCTTTCTCCATGACTTCATATGTGTAATGACAAATACTGGGAACAACCAAGCTGAAGCATCTTTTAACTCCTCACCTCATGGGCACATCCATCACCTCAGGCTGATCCACCCCCTCAGATCCTTCTGAGCACTGCATGAGATGTTCACACAAGGAGCATTGTCACCTCCAGCTTTCCCAACAGCCCAGGAAGGACAATGTGGACCCCAGCATAAATCACAACCCACCAAAGCTCTCCATTCCCTTACCTGCAACTCTGATGGAGTGGCTCCAGACCTGACCCTCCCTATATAGGTGGCACGTGCCTGTGTCCCCAAAACTGGCAGGAGTTATCTTCTAGAAGGTGGAAACCAGCTGGCAGGAGACCAGGCGATCTTGTCCTGACTTCCTCACTATTGACTCTTCCCCAATTAACATGATAATTGTTACCCTGTGGGCCAGACATGATTAATCAGAAATTTTCCTCTTCCTTCCTTATTTATTTTTTTTTTTTAAGAACAGCTGGGAAATGCCATTCTCTCCTGCAGTAGAGTTTGAAAGCTCCTCCATCTGGACAATCAAATTCCTGATGTAAATACTGAGAAAGGAAGGACCAGAAGAATGGGGTCCCCAGGGAGCCCCTCCACACCACCCCTGTCCCTGCCTGAGGTGACTTTCTCCCGCTTCCCTCATTGTCCTGGCCTTTAGGAGCAGAGCCAGCCACTCCGCTGAAGGGGAACTGAATAAGTGACTGTAAATTAAAATTAACATCCAGCAGCAGGGAGTACAAAGCCATGATTAACGGCTTTTTAATGCTCCACTGTTCCACACTCAGAGCACTTTGTTTCAACCGTGCACGCGGGGCATGGAGAATGAAAAGTGTGTGGATGTGAGAACAGAGCGTTGCACACACACATCTCCGGAATTCTCACCATTGAGGAGAGATAATCCAGCTCTCTTCAGCTTAGAATTACACAGAAAAACCTCGTATCCACCTCACCTCATCAAGTGCATCACAACTAAAAATGGCACAGAGCAAAGTCATCAAAAGAAACGTCCTCTAACCAGCACTTACCCGGATAATTGTGTTTCTGCTTTGGGTTTAATTATAATGTGGGCCAATTGATTAATTGAGTTAGTTTCTATAACCTCCTCCACCCTTGCCCTTAAGGAAAGTTCCAGTCAGACTTGCTGAAGGATAATTATTTGTCTTTCAGCCTGTTTAAGAGTTATGGCTTCTTCAGGGCCGTGTCCATGGGTAACACTTCCAGCTGTTCATCATCCCATGTGTTGGCACGTGCCAATAATTATCCACGTCATTTGGCTACAGGAGCACTTGGAAGAGCCATGCAGGCAGCAGTCATTCTTAAACAATCCTCTTTCTTTTCTTCTTCTTTTTTTTTTTAATTAAAAATTGCCTCCTGAAAGCACTTTCAAATAATTTCTGCCCAAGAACATGATCACACCATGCTGAAGTTTATCCAGTGTGACTGCAGCCAGCACCTAATGAAATGTTGTGATTTGCAGCAGAGACGATCAAGGTCAAATTGGATGAAACTGTGATCAAGTGAGATAGTTATTAGTGAGATAGTTATTAGTAAGTGAGATAGTTATTAGTAAGTGAGATACTTATTAATGATCCCCTCAGCTCTTGGAATAGCTACTCCACCTGCTGCTCTGTGCCTGCAGGGTAGACCTTTCCTCGTGATCTGGTCTAGGTTATTTTGTGGAAAAAAAGAATCAGGGACTTCAGGCATTATTTTGTCTGGAATAACTCAGATTACTGATTCCCTCAAAGCAGCTTTCCCCGTTTGGGAGGAAAGGGTTGGATGACGAGTTCACATGGTGATGTCCACCCACAGACTCCTGCAGCTGCTGAGATGAGCTCCAACCTTCCAGTCAGGCTGATCACACCGCCTTTGGCTTTGGGAATCTGGTTAGAAACATTTCTGCTCAATAATGCACTGCAAAAGGTCACTGGTAATCCAGATCTCTGCATTTCCCTATGGATAAATTCCTACTAAAGGAATAATCTGCATCAAAGACAGACTGTTAGAAAGAGAGCAGCAATACAACAGCATCAAACTTGGCAAGTGACTCCTCCAGGAAACCAAAGCGTTTTGAATTTTACAGCTCCCCACCACACTGACCCTGCTGAGGTTTCTTTTTTTTTATTGTGCAGGAACAATTACAGGGAGATTTATACCCGGGAATATCACTTGACACAGATTGAATGGTGGGTATAATTATGTATAAAAGCTCTCTTGTTACACAAAAAAAAAAAAAATCTGATTTGTGGGTTAAAGAAAGGAAAACAAAGCCAGTCTATTCCGTAGTCAGACAGAGGAGATGTTTGTTGGTGCTGCTATTGATCAGTAACTATGGCAAAGCCCTGAGAAGCTCTAATATGAGTTGAATACAAGGAGTAACTGAATGATCTCATTGCAGGACTCGTGATCCAGAGCAGGATTTGAGCTGCTGATGGTCAAGCCTTTGATCTCCTCTGCTCTCCTTGTAAACATCTACTGGCAAAAACTCCTTCACAGGCTCTTAGTGCAGCTGGTAGCCCTGGATTCGCAGCTGGTTCCCCTGGAGAGTGCAGAGGTCCAGCTGGTCTTTCTGGAAGGGAGGCTCTTCTGGAGCATCCCACGTCGTTCTGGATGGCAGAATGTGCACAGCACTGCTTCCATCCCAGCTGGGAAAGCTGACAACACTGGGAACTCTCCCAAGCACGGGAATAGCAAACAGGATGCTGTGATGGCTGACAAATGCAGGGAAATGTCCAAAGGAGGTAAATCACCAGCCCGTGCATCCCATAAACCTGATGGTACCAGAATTTCTGAATCAACAGTTCACTACCACAGGCTATTCTATCTCCCTACAAAAGCAGAGCACGTTTGGGATCTGCCTGTGGCCTTTTGAGGGCTCAATGCCCTGACAAACTTTTTAAGAGATTTTGTGTTTCTCCTTGGAAAAACTTTGGCAAAGCAGGAAAACACATTTCGCGAGTGGTGTTATTTTCATGGTGATGTTGCTGGTGGTACCAGGAATGGTTTGCAAACAACAGGAACACTTGTTGCCGGGTAAGAGGCTCATCACTGGTTTGATGAAGCCTGAAAACACATCCCATGTCCCAACACACGCTGCTGTTGTGCCCGAGCTCAGGAATCACTGGCAAGGACTAAGGAATCACTGGCAAGGACTAAGGACAGCTTTTCTCTGCTGTGCTGTTACCAAAGCTTTGGGTCTTTGGAGTAAAATTATAATTCTCCCACTTTATAAGTGGCAGAAGAGAGGGGAAAGGCACCTGTGCCACCTCACTGCTGCTCTCCCTCCATCTCATCCCCATATATGCTGGTACCACTCACATCCACACATAGAGATGATCCTCACAGTGGAGAAGTTTTTCCCCTGTGAAAATGGAAAGCATTCCAAAACCACCTGGGTGGCACAGGATGGGTTACGAGTCTGCCACATCAGATCCTGATGATTGCAAAATGCAGAAGACTCATAAATTTCAGAATTCTCATCCCTGAACCTTTTTCCCTGCTGTGTTGCTGAAGACCTCTGGATGTTTTGGAAGAGAGACCACTTGCCAAAGTGGAATAGTTTGCACTTCCATTTAAGATAAATTCATCCTGAATGCTGCTCTTTTCCTAATTTTCCTGTAAGTGTAGACTCTACCCATATTTTTATGTGCAGAAGTGACCTCCCCGACAGAAATCAGCGTAGTTAGAGAGGTGGAGAGTGCTGAGATTGTGGAATCGTAGAATCATGGAACAGTTTGAGTTGGAAGGAACCTTAAAGACAATTTAGTTCCAACCCCCTGCCATGGGCAGGGACACCTTCCACTATCCCAGGCTGCTCCAAGCCCCGTCCAACCTGGCCTTGGACACTTCCAGGGATCCAAGGGCAGCCACAGCTTCTCTGGACAACCTGTGCCAGAGCCTCCCCACGCTCACAGGCAAGAATTTCTTCCTGATGTCCCATCTAAACCTCCTCTCTGCCAATTTAAAGCCCTTCCCCCTTGTCCCGTCCCTCCCTGCTCTTGCACATCACACCCCCTGTTCTCTCTCTGTCTCTGCAGGAAGCACCCAGCCCACCATGGCACAAACCCTCACCTGCTGCTCAGACTGTTTATCACCCTCTGCCTCTACTTGCCGTCTTTTTCCAGCCGTCCCCTGCTCACAAGGGCTCTTTGTGGCTGTCCCTTGCCAAGGGATCTGCTCCTGCTGAGATGATGTGTTACATGCTCCATTTATTACGGCCAACGAGCAGATCTGCAAATTGCGTGGCCAGATCTACAAAGGGCCTGACAAACTGCACTGAGGGCAGGCTCCTTCCCTCCAGCATTAATCTTCTCCTGCTCAGTCCCCTGGCTGTCCCCATTAGCTCTGTGGCTGTTGCAGTGCTCACTCCTACTCTCACCTCCCCACCGCTCTCATTTTTCCTCTCTGCGGCTCTGATTTGCTCTGGTGACAGTGTGAGATTCACGGCTCACTCTCAGCACAGGGACTCAGGACCCAACAGCAGCAGGCAAATAGATCATCTCCTAATGAAGGGAAGGTTCCTCTGAGCCACTCTGGCACCTTTGCCAGCAGTTCTTTACCAGGACAGCACCGGGCACAGTCCTATCAAAGATGTCACAGTAAAGGGTTATCGGAACATAAGTGGTGGCAATGATCAGCCCCTCGCACCAAAAATAATGTGAATATTACTACTTCTAACAAAACAAACCTGTTCATGTGACTGGCTGGTGAGTGGGCTGCGTTCCCATGGCAACTGTCCGCGCTGGAGCTTGTAGGAAGAAAGTAAATATTCCGTTTGAAATGGTTCAGATTCCTGCCACAAAGTTCACCCAGCACGGAAACATTCATCAGATTCCTTCGTTAGCTACACAAAGTGTCCCCCATCCCCCCCGGCAGCTTCCCAAACTGAATTATCCATCTCTGGTCTGCCTTTGAGGTCTGAAATTGGCACAGAGGTTTTAGGGGAGGGATCCCAGGTGCTGGATGCTTTCACTCGAGCTGTCTGTCTGCATCTCCCGTTCAGTCCTCATTGCTGCTGGCTCCCAGTTCCCGCCTGGGGCTGGAGCAGGAGCTCCATCAGGGTTTCTGATGCTCAGTTGGGATGTGGCACAGACAGCCCTGACCCTGCTTGGCCTGGGGAGCCTTTGCCTGTATCAGCCCCGTGCTGCACGCATCTGGGTTTCAGAACGGGCTTGGATTTGTACAGAATCATGGAATCGTTAAGGCTGGAAAAGACCTCCAGTATCCTCGAGTCTGACTTTTGACCAAACAGCACCAACTAAACTGCAGCACTGAGTACTACACCCAGTCATTAGTGACACCTTCAGTCATTAAAGTATTGCCCAGGGGTGGGGATGGATGGTTTGTACCTTTGCCTCTCACACAGCTCCTTCCAGGGGACAGGAGTTGTTGAAATGTTGATTTAACTGAGCGAGAAAGAAATCCGGGGCATTGCAATGCAAAGGACTCTGAGACAGCTCACACAGAAACGAATGTATTCATTGAACACTGTGGGGACAACACAGAAAGGGTTTGGCTGTGGGATTTCCTTCCAGCTGGAGCTGATGGAGTTTATCCTCAGAAGAAACTTGAAATTGCAGCCCACAGATTCACCTGTCTCGGTGCAGATCCACCCAAGCCCTTCTTCATCACGTCCTGGTGATGGGAGCTCGTGGCTTGGGACAAAGCCTCCAGCAATTTTGATGGAAAAAGAAAAATGATAAAACTATCTTCCTGTAGTTCCTCATTCCAATATATCCCTCCCCGGTCCACCTCCGCCCCTCTCCCCCTTTGACACCTTTTCCCACAAGGCTGAACTAATCCTTGACACTCAGAGTAAGCATTCATATGTTGGATTATTAAGTGATTTAAACAGGAATGGCAGCACCCACCTCAGCCCAAGCCCCTGAAGTGCTCAACTCTGGCAGAAAGGATGGTCAGAAAATTCATTTGTTCTCCCTGTGCAGGGTCAAGGACACGTTGTTACCTCTGCCCAAGCTGGGTGTCCCCAGTGTGGTCAGGAGGAGGGTGGTGACAAGGAAAAGTCACAGCTCTCCTGAACCCACCAGGCAGATCCACCAGGGAAAGGGAGATCAAGGTCTTTTTGGAGAATGCAGCCACCCACCAGTCCCCCCACGGCATCTGCAGGGTGCAAAATGCCTGGGGAGATGGAGGCCATCAGTTTTCCTGCTTTGGAGCGTGATCAGATTCCTGTGTCTGTGTATGAAGGCGACTGGGGATGGAAATAAATATGATTTCATATTTGGTTTGCAGGATCAGAGGGTCACACATCCAGCCTTCCTCTGTGCCACATCCTTCTCTGTTCTGAGCAGGTGGAAAAAGGAAAATGCTTCACTTCTCTGCTGGGAAACAGAGGCACAGTGACTTGTCCAGGGAAACCAAGGAAAAGGAAGATTCACACATTTCGTTAAAGCCTGGTGCCTGCAGCTCCTTCTGCTCCGTGCACCCTGTATATTCCTGAAAAATCACCTCTGTGAGGGAGAGCTGCTCTCAGGACAGGCCAGATTAATCAGAATCCAGGAGTACCCATCTCTTCCTTGGCCATGAACTAGAGCTGCACATGCCGAGCTCTGACAGGAAATAAACTCAGTTAATCTCAGCCAGGAAAACTGGGAATAGAACCAGATTTGAATCTCTATCCACAAAACACAGCCTGACTGTGATACGTTACCTTCCCTTTTACCTGGAAATCACCAATGCAGGAATGTTCCTGGGGACAGGAACACAAGTCCTTGCAGTGTTTTGGTGTTAGGAAGCTCTGGAAATAGTTCTAGTTTTAGTTTTAGCTTTAGTTTTAGTCTTAGTCTTAGTTTTAGTCTTAGTTTTAGTTTTAGTTTTAGTTTTAGTTTTAGTATTAGTTTCAGTTTTAGTTTTCGTTTTCGTTTTAGTTTCAGTTCTAGTTTTAGTTTTAGTTTTAGTTTCAGTTCTAGTTTTAGTTTTAGTTTTAGTTTCAGTTCTAGTTTTAGTTTTAGTTTTAGTTTTAGTTTTAGTTTTAGTTTTAGTTTTAGTTTTCATGCTCTGATGCAATTCCCAGGCACGATTTGAGGCTTGGCCATGGATGTGTGCAGCCACCTCAGGCAGCAGCTTCACCAACAGCTCAAAGAACTGTGCATTGTTTGTTTGTTTTTTAACTGATTTGCATGGATCTGAGCTAGATATGGCACAAATACTGAAGAAAGAGATTTTATTGAACCCAAGGACTTCAGAATCAGCCTCTGGAGACACCAGAACTGCAGAAAGTTGGGGCAAAGAGGCTTCAAAACGGACTCACTTTCCCCTTTTTTTTCCTAAAAAAGTTAACTTGTGTTTGTAAATGATGTCTCTGACTTCTGGGATCCTGATCAAAGGGAAATGTGATGGCTCCTGTGTGATGTTAGGGAGGAAATCAGGCCAGGGAGGGGACAAGAAGGTGACCTGAAGATGTGCGGCAGCAGGGAGAAACTGCAGGCAACAGCGGGAACACAGAGAGTCAGCAGGCAGGGACAGAAGTGAGCAACCCTTCAGCCCGAGGATATCCAAGTTCCCACTTAGCTCCTAAAATTCATGGAGGGGGATTAAAGGCAGCATTAATATGTATGCAGCAGCGTGCTGCTCCTGCGTGATCTCCTGACTCCGATATTTTTAGAAAATTTGGGTTGCTGGAGAGCAAAACCTGTCTCTCAGGGTTTGTCTGCTTACTGGGATCATCGCCCTGTCTAATGAAGTCCTGCCAGGGTGAGAGGGAAGGGAGGACATTGACCATTGTGGGGAGAAACTGGGAATAACTGGTAGGGAGGAAGGGTTCCTCCTTTTGGCAGAGGTTCTCAGCCCACCTGTGTGGTTTTGCCTCCTTGGCAGGGCTTAGAGGGCTCAGGGAGGTCTAAACTAGAAAAAAGCAGTCCAAAACCTGTGGAGAGCACAGGTGAAGGTGTGTGTGATGGGGCTTTTCTGGAGGGAGGGAGCCAAATTAATTCAGTTACTGTTTTTTGTCTCACTCTGGCAGTGCTGGTCCAGCCTTGGTCAAGTCAGGCTCAGAGAGAGGAGTCCCAGCAATATTTTGGCTCCTGGGTGCTGTGGAGCCTCTCTCACATCCATTCCTGGGGCAAGGCATAAATCCAGAGGTCTCCCCTTCACTCCAGCCGCTGCAGGAGCACTTCCAGGGACGGGACAGCCACAATTTCTCTGGACAACCAGAGACAGAGGGTCTTCCTGAACTTCTGCAAAATCCCTCTGAGACATTCACAGGATCCTTCTGAGCCTCATGTTCAGGTGGAACCTCCTGTGCATCAGCTCCCACCTCTTGTCCTATTGCTTGGAATCCTGCAGGTTCCTTGGGGTCACTTGGGACCAGAATCTGTCCCAGGGTATTTGCCCTGCCCCTCCACCCTGGGTTTCCCTAATTAATAAGTTGTCTTCAGTGATGTAATCATCATTTTGAGCAGGCGTGACTGACTTTGATAGGGTTCAAACACCAGCTCTGATTTTTGCCTCTCTCCATTATACTTTTTTTTTTTAAAGTGTGCTGTGAAAATGTGTCACCCCTTGTGATTATACCAAGGAAAAGGGAAAAAAAAAAAAAACTACAGAAGTGACACAAATTACTAATTACTTTATTATGCAGTGATTAAAAAAAAAAAAAGAAAAAAAAAAAAATTAAAAGCTGGGAGTTGCTTCAGCAAATTCTATTTTTAAAGAAATAATTATTGAGTTTCAAATGTNAAAAGAGAAGAATTAAAAGCTAGGAGTTGCTTCAGCAAATTCTATTTTTAAAGAAATAATTATTGAGTTTCAAATGTACTAAATTAAGTAATTCTCTGCCAGATTTCTTCCCCACTTTTAATCTTCATTCTTGGCCGCATGGCTGGCTCTGCAGTCAATGCTCTGGTGGGGTGACGTGCTCAGCCCTATATTATTAATGTTATTGTTATTACTATTAATTTTTAGCAGTATGGGAGCACTCCCTGCCAAACACAGAGCCCGTGGAAGGCGCTGTGCAAGCACAGAGGGAGGTGTGAGGCCAAGAGAGCTCCTAGGCTGGAGAGACAAGGCAGCCTAAGCTCCCACATTTTCCAGAGGTGCCTTATTTTCTAAATTTTCCATGCTGGGAACGTTCTACGTGGTCAGGGGACAGCAGAGGGGTCTGGGCACAGACCACACCATGGACAAAAATCACTTTTGTGCCTGGGATGTGTGTTCCTGGAGGGTCTGAAGGAAAGGAGGCAGGAAGTGCTCTGGTGGGCCATGGGAATTCTCTGTTCTGGGTCTGTGGCTCTCTGAGCTGCCAGGATTTCCCTGGGAAGGGTCTTTTCCTCCAGCGTCCTCTTGGTCCTGCTGTCTTTCCCCCTTGCAGGGATGTGAGAAAGCCACGTGGGATGTTCTCACTCCCTCCAAGGGAGATGTTCAGGGATCAGGGAAGCCAGCAGGGATGGGAAGGGTGTTGGAACAACTAAACCGTGCCCCTGGAGGAGCTCCCAGGCCACCTCCAGAACTCTGGAGAGCTCTAGGTGAGCCCCCCAGGAGACACCCCAGGAGTGGTGAGTGCTGTGCTGGGAGAGCATCTGGGGACGGGGAAAGGCTGGAGGAGGTGACAGGCACAGAGTGTGGGTCCTGCTGAGGGGAAGGAACAGCCTAAAAATCAGCAGGAGAGGTCCCAGGCAGTGGCAGGGTGAGAAGGCAGGAGTGTGAAGTCTGCTTGGCGATACCCCAATATCCCAGATCCTGGATCCAGTGAAAGACACTCAGGTTTCCTCTTGGTGAGGTCTCAGATTCAGGAGGGACGATGGCAGTGACTTTACCCAACGCAATGGATGGGAAATCTCAGCTCTCCAAGGACCAACACTGTAAATACCCCTTTCTCTCCAATCCCAGGCTGCAGGGAATTGTTTCCTGTCCCCCTGGATCCCAGAAATGCATGCTGACGGTTTCACGGCTCTTCAGCAATGCTTAGGCACCCTCTCTGCCAGGGTAACTGTTGCCCAACTTTGTGCCAAGTTTCTTTCCCTTTTTCTCTTTATTTTTTCCTGTTTCTCTTTATTTTTTCCTGTCATACAGATTTTGGTGAGCCTGTGTCCCCCAAAGTCTCCCAGGACCTCCCCTCTCCCCCTTCTCTGTAATTAAACAAGAACTGTTGACAGATGCTGTCGAAGCCAGTTCCAGCTCGCCAGAAACTTTCAGCAAATAATAAGAGGAGCTCAGAAATGAGAAGTCAGAAGAATTCAACAGGCAAGAGGCAAATTCTCAGCAGCCCTAAAGGACCTTAATTCAGAGAAGCACCACTGACACTGCACAAGATAACGGAAAAACAATGCTTAGATTATTTTTGCTGTGTGATGAGACACCAGAACAGAGAAGGGGAAGGTTTCACAAGGCTTTTTTTTTTCATTTTTTACCTTCAGGTTTGGGTCACCTGCCTTGCACAGGGTGTCTGAGCTGGAGGATCCACTGTAAATCAGGGGATTCCAGTAAAAGAGGGTTCACACCCAACATTTGCCAGGGAAAAGTCACCAGGGAGACAAATGGGGCTGCCTGAGGTGTGGGAACGGATAATGCTTGGAGTGAACTCCCTGACATCATTTTCCTTGCCAGGAGTTTGAAACACCACAGAGTCAGAAAGGATTTGGGGTGGACATTTCTCTAAGCAAGGGATTTGACAGATATTCCTGCTCTGCTGAACTGGCTTTGCTGACTGCTCCCTAAGTCCTTTAAACAATGCTATTGTGATTAAAAATGTCACATAACCAAAAGCATCGTAATTGCAAAAAACATTCTCATTAACAAAAAAGTTCTCCTTTCAAATTCCCCTATTCAGGCAGCTCTGTAAGCTTTTAATCCTTCAAGCACCAGTAAATGACATCTTTGCTAAGAAGGGCCAGTTTACATCAGCAGAGAGACTGGGGAGGGAATCTGGGTTTGCAGCACATGGAGGGGAAGGTGTTTCATGTTGGCTCTCAACTTCCAAGAGAAATTCCTCTTTGCTGATTCAAACTCACAGGTACAAGTTGAGAGGCTCAAAAACTCAAAATGCTGGGATGATGATGATGATGGTGAGAAGAGGAAGTGATCTATCCCAGAATCCCAGAAGATCCTGAGTTGGAAGGGACGCCCAAGGATGAGCGAAGTCCAACTCCTGCCCTTTTCCAGGAGGATGTGACTTTTCACTTGTGCCAGTGCATGGGGAGGTCACATCCCTGGGCTCAGGGCTGAGTAGGTCAGGAGGAGACATGAAAAATAATGGGGTTTGTGCTGGCAGGTGAGATCTACCTACGACCTCAACCAAAATGAACCCAAATTCAGCTTGAATTCTCCCAAATCAAGCTCCACTTGGTGCCCAACTTCCAGACTGGCCTATTAGTTGTCCTCTCCAGGTTTTCCTCCAAATGCAGAAGGCAACACAACAGCTTTGCCACAATCCAGGGACACTCCTGGGACCATCCCCTCAATTGTATGTGACAGCCAGACCATGCTCATTGAAATCCCATCTGTGTAGGTGTGGTATCAGCACAGCGATCCCAGACTCATCCCAGAAGGGCTGGGAAGGATTCCCTGCCGTCAGTGTGGTGGGATGTGGGGTGCCCCCAGTGCTGGAAATACAAAAAATTTAAGATAAATGAGGGAAGTACCTATTCTGTTGACTTTGGAAATGGCCTGAAATGTATTTGCTTTACATCAAAGCTGAAAAAGAACCCACAAGTAAGAAGGGAAGTTGGTTGCTTTTGACACAGAATAATTATTTAAAAGGGAAATAAACCTACAAAATCTGAAGAAGTCGTGTTTGTGACTCGCTGACCTGAAACCAAGCAGTTTTGTTTGCATTTTGGGTTTTAAAAACAAAACATTTCAGTCAACATGGAAAAATATTTTTTCTCCATATTCATGTTTTCAGTTTAGGTCCTTGTCCTCTTCAAAAAGCGGGTCATTTCTTTGAATTAAAACCCTACTTTGAAACACCTGAAACATCCTTCTTTGAATAGTCCAAGCACAAGTTTGGGGTTTTTTTAATTTTCCTGGAATTCCCCTTTCATCTCCTCGTTCTAAATTACTCATTAAATTCAATGTGAATTTGGGCTCATTTGCAAACTGCTTGTTTTGTTGGGGGTTTTTTAAGGGTGTTTACTACTCTCTGTTGGTACATACCTGTGAGTATGTATAAATATCTGTGTATGGAATGTGATTCAGTGTTGAGCCATGGAGAAAGCTTCAGAGGGAGACAGAGACAGAAGGAATTGCCCGTTCAGGAGGGGGTAGAACTTATTTCTTTGCAGCTACAAGGACATCCAAGGAGCAAGGAGAAGGCATTTCAGACATCCTGTTGCCAGTGGTTGCCAGACTTTGTCTCCCTGGAGAGATGAGGCAGAGCATCCCAAATATCAAGTGTCTGGACGTGTCCCTTTGTCACCACCAAATCCTGCCTGTCCCAGCTGGCACAGGGGAATAGTTCCTTCCCTGACTCAACCAGCCACGCATTTCCCACTCCCCCGCTGCAGAAAATCAAACAATCCATTAGGGCTTTCGCTGAGTGGATCTGACATTTCCCAGGTGCGGATTAACACCCCCTCAGGGCCTCGGCGCTGTGAAAATCAGCTCATCCTTTGCGCCTCGCTGCCCATCGCTGCTCCCGGTGAGGAGGAGCCCCAGCACCTGCCAGCCCAGTGCTCTGGGCCTCCCAGAGTGGTTTTCCAAGGTGTTTGACTTGCCCTGGAAGGGATGAAGAGGAAATGATGGCATGTTGTGAGATGTTCAGGGGTAAGAGCAATGTCATCAAAACTGCAGGGAAAACAAAATCTCTCCCAACAATTTGTAGTGTTGGAGAATTAAGGCATTGCTTTATTCTGGCCAAGAAGTGCAACAGAACTCATTTCATCCACACATTGCCCGGGTTGTACAGAGAAAATCATTCCATCACCCATAATTTTAGCTAGATTTTTCATATACAGTCAAAACGCAGAGAAATTCGTTGGTTCCATGTTCATTGGTCCCAAGTTACTCAGTTTTTAGTGCTTGGGTTTCTATTGGTTATTATTGTTAGGTTCTCATTCTTCATTCTCTTATTGATATTTTGCCAGACCAGGAGCCTTGGACCATGCCAGGGGTGATGTTTGGAGTTGATGTTCGTTAATGGTCATTATCTTTTGTGTATCTTCTGTGCTACTCCCAGTCTGCTGAGATGTTCAGCTCATTGAGTGGTGACATAGTCCTGTGAAAAGAAACTTCAATTCTTTTCCCCCTGGGCAAAGGTGAACAAAACCCCTGACTAAAGTTGTATGAAAAAATTTTAAACTTGTATCATTTCCAACAGTACCTTGGGGTATTCCCACCTTCCCCTGGCTATTCCTTCAGGCTGTGGATTCACGATGTCTTTGGAGATGGAAGCAGCTTTAGGTGTCCCTCCCTCCTGTAAGACTCCTTGTCTTACACCTCACCAACATGGAAATTGAGCTAGGGGTTGTTTTTCTCCACCCCCTCCCTGGATGATGTTGAGAATCACTGTTGGAAATTATTTGACTTCTAAAATTTTTTAACCAACTAAGAATTGTGTAATTTGGGACCAATGAACGTTGAACCAAAGAATTGCTTGGGTTTTGTATGGATAAGTATGTGAAAAATTGAGTAAAGAACCATGCAGGCAATGTGTGGATGAAATGGTTTCTATTGCACTTGCTGGCCAGAATAAAGTAATGCCTTAATCCTGGAATGCTAAAAAAATGCTGTTGGAGAGGCTTTCTTTGTCCCACAGTGTCGGTGACATCACCACGATGGTTTTGCTCTGGATTCTCTTCCATTCCTCCACCTCCACCATCTGCTTTTCCAGGCACACTCTGTTCCATGCAAACCTCACCAATACAGCTCCATCCCAAAGCTCTCCTTGTGCTGCTGGAGACTGAGACCAATCCCACCCCTCACAGAATCCCACGGGAAAGCAGGGAGGTGCCTTAGGGTTTAGCTTTTATATTTTTCAGATTCTACATTCCCAGTGTGTGACTCTGAGCTGCCCTGCAGCCTGTCAGCTGCTGCTCTCTCATGCTCACACAGACATAACAAAGCCTCTCCAGGCCTGCTCTGCAACGACACCCAGCCCGTCCCAGGCCCAAAATGTGGAACCCAGCACCTTGAGAAGGGGGGCGAGCTGAGGGGCAGTTCCATCATTAGCTAAAGTTTAATTGGTGAATTTATGCTGATCTGCAAATGGACCAAACCTGTAACAGTGTGAAGAACTCGTGACTCGGGGTCCATCTCGGGTGCAGCCTTTGGCCTGCCCAGGGTGTGCCTCTGAAGGCCTTTCCAATAAATATCCACCTTTATTCCCTTACTCCTGTCTAGTCTCTGTTTCCAGGTTGGCTTCTTAAGGCATCAAGGGAAGCTGCAGATCCCATGCTCTGCCCTGTGGGTGGGAGGAAATTGCCAGAGGAGCCAGTGCTTACATAAATAAAGGATCAGTTACAGAGCTGACAGGAGTTAGAGGATAAAAACAGCCAGAGCAGATCCAGCAGATCATTCCAGCTCGGTCTCCTGCTGCCAGGGGTGGCCAGCAGTAGGTGTCAAGAGATTATCTAAAAAAACCCCATGTAAACATGAAGTGATTCTTTCCAAAACACCTTCTGCCCCCAGTGAGCCACAGATCATGGGTGTTTTGAGAAAGAGCTTTCATATTTTAGAGCTCCGGATGGGATTTTCTGCCCATAAATTTGCCCAGTCATTTATCTGTGGGAGCACTGACATGGATTCAGGAGATGAAGGTTCTTTGATGTGCCATGTTGGAGGACAACCTCAGGCAGGGTGTTCTGGGCTGCATCCAGCTTCTGAAACATCGGTGTTTAGTGTCACTGCAGACATTCACGTCACCCAGGACACCTGAAAGGGGATGGCAAAGGTGACATCAGCCCTCATGGGCTGCAGATGTGCCTGCCTGAGGCTGGGCAGCTGTGAAGGCCAGCTCAGGGAGGATCTTCTGGTGTCTCGGTCTCCTACCCCACTCTTACTTCTTCCCTTCCAGCATTTTTTTGCCACTCCAAGTGTCTGTTGTTCATTTGCAGCTGGATCTCGTCCCTCCACGTACAAAACCTGCACCAGGGTCTGTCACACTGAGGGGCTTTAACCCCCGCATCCTTCACCAGAGCCAGACTCAGGCTGGGATTTTTGGATCTCACACCAAGGGCTCCTTGACAGAGGTGAAAGCTCTTTGGAGGCCACATCCTTCTGCGTCAGCACAGGTGAAGGTCTCATCCTGCCCTTCTTTCTCCTTGAGCCTGGGTGCCATGGGTGTTGTTTCACCTTTTCCCAACAGCTGAGCCTTTCTGCGAGGCTGGCTCTGGAAATGAGCTCCTGCAGAGCCTGCAGAGGATACATTCCTTACCTCAGGAGGGCTCAGGGAACATCCAGGGGCAGAGGCACAGTCCCATCCCCTCCCCTCCCACCTGAGCTATCGTTGCTGAAGTCAGCAGGGCTTCACAAGCCCATCCCTGATCCCAGGGCAGCTGTGCCCCAGCAGAGTTAACTCGTTCCACAGGAACACGAACAAGCTCTGCCCTGCACTCCCGTCAGAGTTTGAAAGCCGTGATTTGCCCCCTCAGCTTCCCGGCATCCCGCTCCTCCTTCTGGCACTGCTCAGGGTGGGTTCTGTCATTTAAAGCCATAAGGAGGCAAGGGCTTAAAAAACCAAAGAAACTCAAATTCATGCATTCAGGCATGATGGACACAAAGATTTACTCCTTCCATGCCTGGCCCCCACCAAAAAAAAGACTTTCCCCAAATCTTACAGGATTTTGAAATACGTTGGGAATGTTGATGGTGCTTTTTCTGTTCTGATAAGCCTCTGTGTTTAAAAGGAGTGTTTCATTCAGTTGGTTTTCACCTTATTCCAGTCGTTATTCTGGTGTGATCATCCAGCCTTGGGGATGTCTCTAAATCCAGAGTGTCTGAGTGTCTGTGGGGTGTTTAATGAGCCACACAACCCTACACAGGGGGGAGTTGCTGGGAGCCCTTTATGGAGTTAGGAAAGCAAGGGAAAGACTTTCTCTTTTTTTTTTTTAAATTCATTAAGGTGGGAAAAGACCTCTAGGATCATCCAGTCCAACCATTAACCCAGCACTGCCAAACCCACCGCTAAACCCTTTCTCCAAGCACCAAATCTTCACTCATTCAGTGACACAGGTCAGCGACAGAGCCGGGAATTCAAACCAAGCTGGCCCCTAACACTCTGTCCTAATAATTCACGGTGCTTCAATTCTCTCCTGTATCCAAAGATAAAAGGGTCTGGAAACCCCAGGATCCTGCTCTCTCCTCTCTGCACGAGAACCAACAGTTGTGCCATCTTATTTCTCCTTTGAAAGGACAAATGTTTCCCTTCCTGCATCCCAGGCACCAGCAGGGATGAGAGCAAAGGCTCTGAAAGAGGATCCAGAGTGGTATGCACAGGAGTGTTCAGCCAGAAGTACAAGGAGATTGAAATGGAGCAAGCGAAACTGGATTCATTAGCTGGCAATTAACTCTAAATTAATGATCATATGGTACAACTGAGCTTGGAAGGGAAAGGTGGATCTGCCAGCTGGAGACAACAAAATCTTTGGAGATTGATCCCTGCTGGGTGAGGCAGGATTTATGGGGCAGATCAGCCCAGGTTTGTGTGTTCTGGACACTTGAGAAAATGTTGACTCCAGGACTGTCAAGAGAGGGCTTTGGACAGGAAGAGGGGGACAGTGGTGTCCTTTTTTTCTTGGGTCCACAGAGGATTGCAAGACCAAGATGGACTACCCAGCTGCAACTCCAGCATTTTAATAACTCTGGTCACTTAATAATCCCGGTGATTTCCTGATCCCAGTTTCCCCAGAGGCCATCCCAGCCAATCTGCTGTCTCATCCCACCAGCCCTCCAAACCCAGGTGCCTCCCAGCTCTGGTGGCACTGCCATCTGCGGTGCTGCCCAAAGCAGCCTGGGGATCAGGGGTGGTTTCTTTCCCTACCACACCTCTGTCCTCTCCAAATCCCCTCATCCTGGCTTTTCCTGACCCCCCCTCACCCTGGAGCGGGTCCAAGTGTTTGGCTGAGCCTGGAACATGCTGGAGCATCCCAAGTGCATCTTTGTGCAGAGGGAGAGGCAGCATCCCATTGCCAGGTGCTGCATCTCCCCCTGCCTCTCCTCCCCATCTCTAAAGGACCAGAGAAGGGCTTTTATTCGGAGCCAGCTCCCGATGTGAGCAGCTCACAGCAATTTATGAACCCTCAAAAGCCATTGCCAGGCAACCTGACGCTTGAGGCCTCTTTCCCAGCCTTGGAGAGGAGGAATCTCTCCCTCCCTCCTGCTGCCAGACCTTCCCCTCTCAACCCCCCTCCTCCTCCTCCTCCTGCAGCTGAAGACGAGCACCCAAAACTCTCCTGCTCTGTGCCAAAGTCCTGGGCTCCCTCCTACCCAAAGCATCTGCTGCTCCAGAGCCCAGGTCCTGTTTGTTCTCGTGCTGGGGACAAACGCTCCTCAGTTCCAGCTCCAAACAAACCTCTGGCCAGGCAGGACATCTCTGGTGGCTGCCCCAGGCCTCCAGCCCGAGCAGTTTTGCAGCAGTTTGTGGAGCTGGAGGCTTCCTTCCACCTCACAGCCCTGCTCAGAGAGAGTCTTCACCCGGAGGGTGGCAAAGCAAGGCTGGAGAGAGGAATCCTGGTCCCTCCACAGAGGTTGTCTCCATCACCCTGAGGAGCTAAAGGAGGGCAGAGCCTGGTGACAGGTGGGGCTGGGATGAACAGAGAGCGTAAAAGAAAGGGTGCACAAGAGAGTAGATACTGAGGGAAGGGGAGACGTTAATCATGAATGTTTTCCTTGCAGGTTACTGATTTTCCTTACACATGGACTCCCCTGGGCTGGAAACCTGTTAAACATAAGTTGGAGGAGACCATCAGTAGGTGCTGTAGTCATTAATTCGTGGTTCAATCTAGAGCCAGCCATCAATTAAACCTCAGCCACTGCAAGCTGAGCCCCAGCCAGGTCCTCTTCTCCTGGGTACAGAGCAGAGAAAATAGATGGTCTGGAAACACCTCCGTGCCAGGGGCTGCAGCGGCACTGCCCAGCCCTGAGGGCAAAGCTCTGCTTGGCTGTGCTTGGCTCACAGCTGTCCTTGGACACTCCCAGTCTCTGCTGGGGCAACCTGGGCCGTGCTTGTGGGGTTCTGTGCAAGCCCCTTAGAAACATCAGTGCTGCACACAGCCGAGATGAATGCTCCTGGTGGTCCATCCATCCCAGCGTGCCTTTCCCATCATTCCCATCCCTCCGGGCCCCTGGTGACAGACTCTTGCCATTAGATATGATGGAGAGGGCTGTTGCCCCTACACAGGCACACTCCCGTGCTAGGTAGTCTCTGGGAATAATGGGAGCAATGAATAAAATGAAATAAGTCACCCAAAGAGCAAGTGGCTGTGATGAATCGGGAGGTGTTAAACGCACAGAGCAGACAGGGCGCTGCCAGCCCTTTTCCCCAGCAAAGCCACGAAGACAACGGGCACTGGGGCTTGCAGTGCCTGTAATTCCCTTTTCATATTTTGCCAGGAGTGCTTTCAGAGCCGCTTTGTTGATTGAATTTGTCAGGCACCATTCTGGAGATCGCAAAGCCGCTTTCGCCGCCTTTATTGCGGCGCTCGCATGAGGCAGTTCCGAGGCATCTGTATTCATCCCAGGCAGCATTAGGTAGCTGATGATTCAGCCAGCTGCCAGCAGATAGCTGCTCTCTCCTTGAGATGACTGAGTAATACAGGAATAACCTGGGGATTTTGCTCCCCTTTGCTGTGCCTCGGGGTTTATTTATTTATTTCGGGCGGATCCCATTTATCACCAGCGCGCAGGAGCCGAGTTCCGAGCGCTGGCATCCCCTTGGGCATGGAGAGCAGGGCGAGGCTGCTTCTCATTTCCTTTGGACAGCTTTGTCTTGCCCATTGAAGATGAAACCTCGCTGTAGCTGAGGAGCGGGGCTGGGGGATTGGAAGTTGTGTGTTGGGAAAGAAAAAACAGGAGTTTTCTGGCTGTGGATACAAGTGGATGTGTGAGAAGGGGAGAGGCTGGAAAAATCAGGTGGAAAGAGGAAGAAGGGAGCTCTGTACTTCCACAGAGGGTTTGGAAGTTGTGTGTGGGGAAAGAAATATAAGGGATTCTGGTTGTGGACATGAGTGGATGAGCAAGAAGGGGAGAGGCTGGAAAAATCAGGTGGAAAGAGGAAAGAGGGGAGCTCCGTACATCCACGGCAGGCCGGTGTGGTGGATGCTGAGGGTCCCTGGGCGCACGGAATCTTCTGGAAGCAGGCAGAGGTGAACAGTGGCAGCAAAGTGGGGATTGTCCCCGCTCTGAAAGGGCTGGGCTTGCCCCCGTGTACCTGCTGGGAGATCAGTGGGTCACAAAGCCTGCTCTGGAGCCTGCAGGGTCTGGAGCAGAGCTCCCGGCCTTGGATGCGTTCCTGGCAACTCCTCCTCGCCTGCAAGTTCAGCTTCTTTCCTAAGGCCTTGGCCTCTCCCCCATCTCCACACTGTGCCAGCAGATAGGGAAATTTCAGGCCTCCTGAGAGAGGTGTCTGAGATAAGTGGACTTGAATCACCCTAAAGCAGCTCTGATTTCTCTGTGCTGATTACAGAGGGAATTTGATGACAGCCTTAGCCCAGACAAGAGCCACAGAGCAGCCGTGGATCCAGGCTGCCGTCACAGCTCCTCTGCCCCCACTCTGAGCACTCAGGATTTTTCCTGCCTTTTCTCTGGGAGCCATAAACCAATTTCTCAAAGTCTGATTGCCAGTTCTCTGTGCTCCCCCAGTGACCCCAGGCACAAGACAAACCTGCTCGGAACTCAGGACATTTTTCCATGGGAGGACACTCAGATTTTGTTTATTTCTCTCACTCCCTGAGTAGGAGACTGGTGTCCTTCCAAACACCACGAGGGTGCAGGAGGGAAAAACACCTTTCTCTTGGATCCTCAGCAAGGCCAGCCTAGCACTGACAATTTCCAGGAGTTAATCAACTTGCCAAGACTTGGACAGGGACACAGAGCAACAGGCAAAGGAGCATCCTGTCATCATGGCCAGTGTATGCTGACAGAGAAGGTGCAGATCCCACATCCTAGGGGCTGTTGAGAGGGTTGTTCCTCCCATGCCTGTCCCAGGGGTGAAGTTCATTTCTGTCTCTCCACACGGTTAGTGCCCACGGCTCCAAGGTGCACAAGACAGAAGGGAGAGCTCATCCAAATCCATATCCTGTGAGTGGTCTCACCTTTCAAAAGGACATGTCCTTCCTTGGAGGACATTTCCTGTTGACCCACAATTTTTGCTGTGTGGAGCTTTGGGAGAGCAGGTCCTTATCTCCATCTCCACTTCAAGACAGAAAAACTTGAGTCTCATCCCCTAAACCACCTTTTCCCCTGAGATATTCCTGCATGGAAGCCTGGGGACATTGCTACAGCTCTCAGGGGCAGAGAAAAGGGTTTGGTGACTTCCTCCTGAGGCAGCCTGGAGGCTGAAGGATCTCCTTCCACATCCATGTCCTTGCACTGGCTCTTCTCCTGCCCTGTCCCCATCAACACGTGTTGAATTTCCTTTCCAGAGGGGAGAAGTGGAGCTGTCCCTCGGGGTCAGGCAGTGGATGCTGAGATGGGTCACAGCCCAGCTCTTCTGTCCACCCCTGGGTTCACTGGGAGGAAAACTTCTCCCTGCGAGGCACGAACAGAAGGGAGAAGATGAAAGGGGGAGAGAGAGGGAGCATTTCAGGCTTGTAATTCAGTTATAGCACGGAGAATCAATTCGCTGCAGCTCAGGGGCCTGTTTGTTTTTGCAGGAGCAGCAGAATGGGTCCAGCAGGGGTGGTGTGATGAGCCTGCTGCCCGATCCCAAAGGCAGGGGAGGATTCCAGGCCAGCACTGCCCCAAGCCCAGCCTGCTGTGTCCTGCACGGAGCTGAGGTGGGGTTAAGGAGGGGGGAGCGCTGTCTGTACCAGACACATGGAGGAAAAAAAGATCTGATTTTATTAAGGTTTTCTCTGGCTGAAAAGGGAGAAACAACCTCTTGGGAATCCTGGATGCCTGAAACAGCCTTTTTGGTGGTCTGGAAGAGGGAGCATCCGAGTGGGACTGGTGGTGGCTAAGCTGAAAGGACATGGCACCCTGTTTGCTTCAGGCACCTGGGAAAAATAAGTGAATCCAGGCTCAAAGTTTATCCAGAAATTTACAACAGGAGCAGAGAGAAAGAATAATGGGGGGGGGTGGGCGAAAAATGTGGGGTAAGAGGGTGGGTTGTGTCCCCCAGCAGTCCCTGTCCTTCCAAGAATTAGGTGGGCACTTGTCACACACCTCTCTTGTGTGTGACCAGACCTGGCCACCAGCCTCCATCAGAACAAATGCAGTGGCCAGGGCTGAGGACCCAGAATTCCACCCAAATTCCATTAACGCTCAAAATCTGCCCAAAACATTCCTAAGGAGTGTCCATGTGAAACTGGTGACATTCCTGGCTTTGGGACATGACCCTAGGTCTGGCTGGGCTGGGCTGGCTCAGCTCTGTGCTGTGCCCACTGCTTTTCACAGTGACCTCAGGAGTGACAAATCCCAGAAAGGATGGAAAAGGAGCAAAAGTAACACCAGACATGGGGCTCAAAGGACCAAAATGTCCCAGGTGGTTGGACCTGGCTGGAAATCCCTGAAAAGTGCTGGGAGAGGAAGCAGAATTGAACTTCCTTTGACCAAGCAACTTTTTTTTTTCCCTTTTGAAGCCTTTTTTTATTCAAACATTGCCGTTAAGAATGGAAACTCCAGCTTTGCAGGGGCAGGTTGTTGACCATCCTGCTGTTCTCGGTTTAGTCTTGCCTTGTGTTTAACATGGCCCTGAGGGCACTGGAGCAACTCGAGAGTGTTAGGGATGGAAAAATCCAGACGTGCCCACTGGAGCTCTTAAACCCAAGGATACAAGAGAGCGAGCTGTTGGCTGCTCCTCAGGTTCAGTCTGCAGCTTGATATCACCCAGTCCCAGGCAAGAAGAAAAAGGAAAGTTGTCTTCCAATATGCATTTCAAGCACTCTCTCTGGTGCAGGGTCTGTGGGGATAAAGCAGCCTGCACCCCAGGGCTGTCCCTTTTTGCCACAGAGAGATCCTCTGGGAATTTAGGTGGAGACTGCGGGGAAAATTTCCCAGAACGGGGCACTTTGGGAAGCTGAAGGTGAAAAACAAAGCTCTAACCAAGCTCTTTCAGAGCTGTCTCCTTCCCCTGAGGGCACCTGGTGGCCTTTGCCAAGGGGACAGTCTCAATGAGAGCCTTCTGAAACCTTTTTGTGGCGACCTGGTTGGCCAAACTCTGTCCTGTGCCTCAGACAGAGGACATGGGGCTGGAGAAACACAGGGGGAAGGAGGAAAAGGTGCTGCCCACACCACCCTCCCGGAGAGTATCTGCCGTGGTGAGGCTGGGTGTCACCTGTGTCACACTCCTGTCCCTGCGGGGAGAATCCTTGCACCAAACCCCCTCAGCCGGAGGCTCACGGCTGAGGAAGGCGATTTGGCTGCCTGGTTTCTGCTGCTGATGGTTTTTAGGGAAGGTCCCTGCCCCTCTCTGCCCCACAGCTGGGCAGGGGGCTGGCAGTCCGGATGAGGCGCAGGTTAAGCCCTGCCGATGTCCACAAGGGATTTTAAGGGATCTGTGGAGCTGCTCCCGTTTGAAAAGTGGAATCCCTTCAATCTGGCTCTTTTACCCTGGAGAGAAAGGGGAGGATCACCCCCTTTCCTCCGCCGTCCCGCAGGCAGGGAGCCGCAAACCCCCAGTGGCCCCAGCCCCGCTGCCCCCCATCCCCTGCAGCTGCGGGATTTGGGATAACTGCGGTGCAGGGTTCCCTCTACTGGCCTGAAAACCCCACGGCTCCGAGCCCACGGAGGATCTCAGCGCAGGGAAATGTCTGTCGAGGAGAATCCAAGGGGAGCGCCGGCTCCGGAGGGTCCCTGACCTTCCCCCGCTGTCAGGACCCGACTCCTGCCCAGGGCAGCTTCCATTCCCCCATCACTGGAGCTCCTGTCCCTTCTCCCGTGGCTCCCCAGAGCTGCCCATTCCAAATAATTCCTGCCCGTTTCTCTCGGATTCAGCAATGCCACTCTTCCCCTCACGCAGCACGGGTCCCACACGTGCCAGGAGGACACAGGTGACCAAAACCAAATCACAGCACCCTCTGTGTGTGGCCAAAATTCAGATCTAGACATCCCTGGAAGGAGTTGGGGATAGCCAGGAGGGCCACAGGCAGTGGACATCCAGGACCTGACCATCCTGCCTGGGATGAGGGACATTTCCCTGCGGTCCTTCATGCCACAATCCCTCTGTGGGTGTTTTAGGAAAGGAAAAGGTGATGCAAAGGGAAGCTATCTCCATCTCCAGGAAATGCTAGTAGAGAAAAGAATGATTGAAAGAGAGATAACAGTGAGTGTTGTAACTTTGCTGGAAGGTATTTAACCAGCCCAAGAAGAAGCACCAGGTCTTGGAGGTCAGAACATGGAACAAACAACATAAATAAAGGGGAAACTCCACCCCTGTGGCTGCTCCCCACTGTCTCTGCTCCATCCTTTGTCCGCCACACGAGCACCTACCTCTCTCCTCCCCTCTTCCAACCTCTGTCTTTATTATTATCAAAGTGAAATTTGAGTGAAGAGCTCGAGGCATTGGTGATTTCCTGGATTTCAATATAACTTCTTGCAATCTTAAGTGAACAGCTTGGTTGCTTCTGCCTGTCAGGGAATTTAAATTGCAAATTGAATAGTGAAATGCAGCAGCCAAGGGTCTGTGTCAGTGACTTTGGAGAGCAGAGATATCGCTTAGCAACTGGAGGCAGAGAGGGATGGAGGCCGCAGTAAACACGGCAGTGAAGGATCTGGATTTTGGGATGCCCCTTGCCCCTGGGATGCCAGAAGAAATAACCCATTAGTGAGCTGGGGGTGAGACTTGGGAAGGAAACACCAGGATCCTGGGTGTGCTCAGCCTGGGGAAGGCTGGCAGCTTGCAAGGGGAGCTATTTTCTCTGTAAGCACCACCTCCAGCAGGTGATGGAAAAGGCAGGGCTGGACTGTCCCCAGAGAAGCAGTGAACTGGCCAGAGCTGGCAGCCACAGGTTGAAATTTCCACTTTCAGCTGGAAATAAGGACAAAAACTTCACGATCTGGCCAAGCACCAGCACTGGGGCCCACACAGCTGATGCAAGGTCCACATGAGAAATCTTTTGCCACTCATATGGGCGAGGTGTGGCCCAGCTTTGAAGGTGGCCCTGCTTTGAGCTGGAGGTTGAACCAGACACCTCTAGAGGTCCCTTTCAACCTGTGCTATTCTATAATGCCATCCAGTGTCTCTTTTTTTAAATTAAAGGTGTTAAAAACTGACTTCCATACTGCCAGAAATTAGAACAGAGGAGAGTCCTGAGGAATCGCTTAAGCCTACCCCTGCTCCTGGCAGGCTGAGGGATATCCAAAACTGTGCTGTCACCTCTTTATTGGAGCTTTTCTTGCAGGGAAGGAGACTCCACATCCCCCATGGACATTCTGTTCCCATCTGTGTTGTTAGAAAATGTTTTCCAACGTTAATCTTGCTGAACTGAGCTTCAGCAAACTTTAAACCCACTGGCTTGGACTTATTGCTTAAAAACACAAACCTGCAATGCAGCCACCATTTAAAGGCACAGCAAACTCTAACATCCTGCAGCAGTGGGTTCCACCAGCCTGTTGTGCTCTGAATTAAAATCAATAATGGCTCTCAAAGGAGAATCCAGCAGGCCAAGAGGGAAGGGGTTCTCCTTGTCTGTTCTCCCCGATCACAGCCCCTGAAACTCGCATGGAGAAATCATCATTCAGGTCCACCTCATCCTAAATATCTCTAATAAGCAGAAGCGGAGCTCTGTGGCTCAGTGAACCTTGTCCAAAACCCTGTGATCATGGACATCTTTCCTGAATAAATTCCACAGCTGGGATCTGCCAGAGCTGTTTCCCTGTAGGACCTGTTGAAGGAGAGAAACAGGCATTGTCCTGGAGCTGCTCATCTCATCCTTTCCACTTATCTATTCCTGGGTGAGATGGATTGCTCCATAACAGTGTTTTTTCCTCCCTGCAAAGAGGTGAAGAAGGAGGAAGGTGCCCGCAGTGTTAATGTCCAAAAAAGCTTTGGGGAAGTGAGCCCCAGCCCTTACATCCCACACAGGGAAGTGACCACAGCACTGTGGGTCTGGAAGCCGCAGGAACTCCCAAGAAAAGGGCTGATAAAGCAGCTGGAGCCAGTGGAAAATGCTGTGTTTTGAGAAATGCGACGGTCAACAGGGAGGATTTGTTTCCACTGAGGCTGTGCTGAAGCAATTCCTTGGTGCTGTCTTCAGGGGACGAATCTTAGTGCCAGAACAATGTGTTCCTGAGGAGAACAGGTCAAGGAAATCTTTGTAAGGAAATTTTGGGGGGGGGTCTAAGGCCAGCAGCCACTAAATCACAGAATTATAGGATGGCTTGGGTCAGAAAGGACCTTAAAGATCACCCAGTTCCACAGTGGGCAGGGGTGCCACCCACTGGATGCCGATCCGAGGCTATTTGGGGAGTCTGTGTGTGTTTCCTGTATCTCTGCAGTGTTCCAGAACAGTGCTCTAACCCCAAATTATTTCCCCCATCATTAAAAACCCCCTTAGGCTGTGATTTAGAAGGAGTGGGGTTGTTTCTCTGTCCATCCCTCATCCCCATGGGTGGAGCAGTGTTTGGCTGCCTGGCCTCAAATGCTGGCGTGGTTTCAGCTGCAGGAACCAGAAAGTCTCACCCCAGAACCGACTGCAATTTCCCAGTCAGCGCTAAATTCCCTTAAATCCCACACTTCCTCTGGAAAGGTGTTGACATTTACTCAGCTGCTTGTCAAATGTCTGGAGATGTGAACATCTCAAACAAGAGCTGTTGTCATGAAAGGAGCACAAAGACAGGTAGTTAGCATGATGTGGGGAGACGTGTCTGGTGAGAGGGTGTTCTGTGTGCGCCTGCCTTTCCCTCCAGCTCCCGAGGAAACAGGTGGTGCCAGGGTAGCACATCAGATGGCAGAGGAGTTTTGTGGGATAAGCAGAGAACATTTAGATGTGGAAGACCGGCAGAGATGTGGAAAATTCCCTGTCTCTGTCATTTCGTTTTCTTTTACGCAGAAAGTTCTTGACAGGAGGCTGTAGACAGGTGGGATCGGTCTCTGCCCCCAGGTAACTCGCAATGGGATGAGAGGAAACGGCCTCAAGTTGCAGCCATAAGGCTGAGATTGGATATCAGGGAAACTTTCTTCCCTAGAAGGGTGGTCAGGCATTGGAACAGGCTGCCCAGGGAAGTGGTGAAACCACCAGCCCTGGAAGTGTTCAAAAAACACGTGGATGTGGCCCTTGGGGGCATGGTTTAGTGGTGGCCTTGGCAGTGCTGGTTAATGGTTGGACTCAGTGATCTTAGAGGTGTTTTCCAACCAGTGATTCTGTGATCCTGTGAAGCAGCAGTGACACTCAGGTTTGGCTCACCCAGTCAGCGTTCAGGGGCCAATCACAGCTCCTGAAATGGGGGAGAAACGGAAGTTTCCAGGAACCAGCATCTTTGGTATTTCAGGATGAGCTGAGTTCTTTCCTCGTGGTGTAACCCTTAGGAGCTAATTAGTCCTTGTGCCCTTCAGTTCCCATGGCGAGAACACCATTCCTGCGATTTCTTTATTGAGCCTGGGCCTTGGGCTGTTTTTTATCCTCCATGAACTTCTCCAGGTGAGAGAGCCCTTGACACCATCCTTCACAAACCGCCTCGATACGAATTATATCCCAGTCCCCAGGAATTCCAGTCCTTAACCCTGACCCTTCAAGCCCCACAGCAGCCTGAGGGAAGTGGAGCAACATCCTGGGGAGCTTCAGAGACCCTGGCATGGACCCCACTGTGTCCATGGAGAGTGCAGAGCCCCACGTCCACGTGTGTGGCATCACTGGGGAGGTTTGTGCAGGCGTGGGGAGTGCTCTGTGCTCGGGCTGGAGTTTCAGGGCCTTGTGATTTTAAATCCCCTACGTCTCATTTTCCAAGACCCAGCCTCTAACAGGGGGGCTCTTTCCCTGCAGGCTGAGGTTAATTGGCTTGTGCTTTTAAAAGGATAAAGCTGCGGAGACTCGGAGTCAGGGCTGCTCTCCAGATTTCCATTATAATCTACATTGCAGGAAAATAGCTTTCCTGATCAAATCATCTGTCGTCTCGGAGCAGAGGATAAAGAGCTGGTGATGTGGGAAATCTGCGGAGGGGGAAATCTGCAGTGTCTCTGCACGACCTTGCTGGACAGAGGAGAAGGAAGAGGCAGAGACTTTTCTCTGCTGTGAGGAGACGTGAGGGAGGTGCACAGCAGCAGTGAGTGAGCAGAATTGGGGCCGTTCCTGAGCTTGGTGTTACGCACCTCTCGGAAAAACAAGTAGGAAAACAAGATGGTGCACGAGACTGGGAATTCTCTGGGCAATGCTGTGAGTCCTGGGACCAAGCCCAAAAAATGAGTAAAACTTGCGGCACTCCTGGCCCTTGAAAACTGTCTGAACCTTGTCCAGGTTGAAGACAGGTCTCAAATACCTGTGGGAGAGAGGAAGCAAGAGGTGGCAGTGGGGCCTCCCCAGAGCCAGAGCTGCTGTCTCAAGCTTGTAGCTCCTTCCCCAGAAAGCCTGGAATATCACCTTTCCTTCCAGGACTGGTGGATATTTCACAAAAGCCGCAGCAACATGAAGGAAGACAAACCAAGAGTGAAGACAAGGATTGGGAAGAAGCACAGAGAGTTTTTCACTTCTTCATTCAGCACCTGTGAAAAGGGAGCAGCAAGATTCGCTTCCCAGATTTGTCTCCTTCAAAAGCTTGATTTTGATGTTTTCCTTGGATTTTTCAAACTCTTGACTCTGGTCAGCATCCTGTTGTCCAGGCATCCCTCCTCCCAGCAGAAACTGCAAGGAAAGCTTTTTCCCCAGCCACGCACAACCCTCCATGTGCCTTCAGCCCCTGTCTCCAGGAGTTCTCACCAACGCACTTGGCCTTGCACACCTGGCACCTGAACATCCCTGTGGGTTCCCATCCCAGACCCACCACAAGCACACAGCACCTTCTATGCAACGTCTTTCACAGCACAGGAAGAAAGTTCGCTCAAAGAAGTTCACCTCATCATTTTAGCCATCCTAAAAATTCCTTTTTCTAAAGTTCTAAAAATCGTATAAAGAAAATTTCTTTAGAAATGGATGGGACCAAAACACCCAAAAGCTCAAAGTCTGTGGTGAAATTGCTCATCTAGTTGGGTGTTTCCAGGTCCATTTGTGATGACTGCAACCCATTTCCCACAGAAAAATAGGAGTGACTGGCAGTCTCCAAGGCCCTGAGAAGAAAACTTCGTGACTCCATCCCCTGTGTGGAGATGGCCTCGGGAAACAGGAGGATTCCTCACACTCCCTGTGCTGAGGGCAGGAGCAGGGAGGAGCTGCAAAGCTCAGGGTCAGGTTTGCCTGGAGCACCTTCCCTTGAAGTTTCTTTCCTGAGGCCACCAGTTCAGACTCCCTGGAAAAGTGAGTTAAATATTAGGTGTTCAAGGCCGGGCTGGATGGGGCTCTGAGCAGCTCGGTCAAGTGTCCCTGCCCATGGCAGAGGGCTTGGAATGAGCTGATCTTCAAGGTCCCTTCCACCCCAAAACATTCCACGATTCTGTTTTATGGAAAGGGACTCAATTTTCCTTCCTCCTCTGGCCCTTAACCTGGTGCACACCAAACAGCCACATAAATGAGCACCAAGACTGACAAAAGTCGTGCCAGGTACTACAAATGGACAGAAAATCCTCCCCTCCTGAGCATCCCACTTACCTACTGACACCTAGGACCGTCAATTGCCTCCCCTCTGCTGCTCAGCACTCCAGGGAACTGCAAGCCAAAGGCCAGCTCCACCCCCTCCTCCCCATCCATCCCACAAACCGTGCTTAGGATTGGGAGGAAAAACAAATGTTGATATTTCTCCCTCTCCCACAGCCATATATTCTCACTGCTGAGCTTCTACCCATAAAGTTTACAAGATGTTTGTCACAGGGGTGATTTGTATCAGAGAGGATGTTTACCTGTGGTAAATCACAGCCTGCTTCTTTGTGTTCTCCTGAAATTTCAATTACTGAAACTATTCTTTTATTCCTCGCTTTCCTGTATGTTTTTCTCATTTAGACAATGAGCAGCGCCGTTCAAGTTTGTTCCTGTGTGTCTTAGGGTTTTATATGGCACTCATTTTGCTTCGATGCTTTATGCTCTGCCTGGGTCTATTTCTCTCTCTGTATTCCCATTTTCTGCTTTGAGCTGTTTTTTGTAACATCTTGCTCTTGATGAAGTTGCTGCTGCAGCTCCAGGTCAGGTTGTTTGGGTTCAGGAACAGGACTGTGAGCTTTATGAAAGGTTACTGATCTTTCCCCTCCACGATGCATCACCTTCTGACCTGAACTGCCACGTTCCACTCCTGCTGGGAAATGTGGTCAGGGCTAGAAAAGAGAATTTCGATTGAGAACACTGGAAGGGAAGTTTAGGGCTGGTGAACATTGCAGACCTGGAGGAATGGCTTGGTTACACTGTGGGGACTTGGCTGCAGAGACTGACGGAGCAAAGGACTGACACAGACCCCAACCCCCACAGGGAAAGCTCTGCCCGTGCTCTAGGACTGATGCAGAATCCATGGCAAACAGAATAATCCTTTTGTCAGTTTCCTAACTTGTAAAGCTACATCCTTCTCCTGGCTGAGCAAGCTTGATACCCATCTCTGGGCCCCCAGTCAGCTGTAAAATCAAGAGTCTAACATACCTGGCATGGACCCTGAGATCAGCTCAGCTGGTTGGAGCACGGTGCTCATAATGCCAGGATTGTGGGTTAGATCCTTGTGAGGACCATTCACATCCTTGTGGGTCCCTTCCAACTCAGAATATTCTATAATTCCATGTCCAAGCCCAGCCTGATTGGTACCTAAGTGCTACTTTCTCTTTCTTAGTCCTTTTAGCATTTTACAGGGGCTCTGCCGTTGGGGCTCTCCACTCTCACACCCATTTTTGCATGGTTTCCATGCAGATTTTGAAAATTAAAACAAAACCAAAACCAAACCACCATTATTTCGGCCAAGAAATCAATTTGTTCTAATTATTGTGGTGCTTAACAATCTCTGCTCTGTTTTGGAGCATAACTCTGACCATAGCACAACTTGGCCCCTTGCCTGCAGTTATTGTTGTTTGAGATAATGTTTATGATTGAGTTCAGCGAGTTGTGCATTTCCTTATCTTTCCACATGTCTATGAATGCCAGTATTTGGAGTCAATCCAGCAGAATCCCAGGATGATTTGTCAGAGACAAGCCAACAAGAGAATATGAAAAGGGAAAATGTGATGGCAATGGCGAGAATATGAAATTTCTTCCACAGATGCACCGTGTTTGATAAATCCCAGGCATTGCAAGCTCTGAATTGCGGGGTCCAGAAACAACTTAAACAAGGCACAAAAATGTCCTGTGTGTACTGGGGCATAATGGGAAATCTCCTTGTCCTGCTGTGTCCTCTCTACAAACACAGAAGAATAGAAATAAGACCTGTAAAAGAAATTTGTTATTAATGAGGCAAATTATTCCAGTACAGTTGGATTTCTCATCAATTATAGAATACTGAAGTCATTTTGGAGGCTGGGACACCCATGATTGTTGTGCAAACTTTGGGATATCCTGAATTAAATTATGTCCCCTATTCCATCAGCAAAGTGGGAGTAGAGGCTGAGCAGAAATATTTGCTGTCACCACGTGCAAAGTGCTTTGAGATCCTGGTGTGAAAGAAATGGAAGATGAGCAAAGCATCTCCCTCACTAAACTCCTTAGCCATGGTAATTCTGCACGGTCATCATTCACAGGAAGAATGTTTTATTTGGGAAGGAATAATCACATCTTGCTGCCAAAACATGAAATCCAATTATGCTGTGAACTAAAGGCTGTTTTAAAGGGTTTATAATTTCCCAGCTTTATCCTCATCAGGATAGAAAGTGGGTTTTCTTCCCTTCTTTCCTTCACTTCTAAAAGGGTTTAGTCCCTTCTTTTCCCATCCCCATCTTCCCTGAGTGCCAAATTTCCCTTCTCTATGGCAGAGTTAACAGCTGGACTTTGCTTGGGGTTTTGCCTCACACCTTCACTATTTCCCCCCAAAAATCAAGGCAAACTTATGAGCCCTGCTCTGGTTTTATGGTTTCCCACTGAATATGAAATGCAAAACCATGGGAGTGTTGAAATTGGGGATTTCTGCCAGTTCCATCCCCTTGAACAGACTTTGTGGCTAAACTTTGGATCCAGTCCCTGTAAAATATCCATCCATGGGGAAATACTTTCTCAAAGCAGTCATTTAAAGATGTGGTGCTTCCTTTCCTTTCCCTTACTTCCTGTTTCCTTTCCCCTCTCCCTTTTCTAGTTCCTTCTCTCTTGATCAATAAATAACATAGCTCCCTAAGAATGGAAATTTTGTGTTTATGGTGTGTCAAACTCCTCTCTGTCCATGGCTTTAAAACAGAAGGGCTGAAGGCCCATCAGGACTGAGAATTCAAAGGCAGGAGAATGGTGTTTCTTCCTGTTGCTGCCACAGATTTTTATTAAAAACATAGGTTTGGGAAACATACGGAGGAAAAGTGCTCCTTGAGGTGAGACAAGAAGGGAGATGGGGTGAGGGTAGGATTTGGTAGAATTCTGCTGCTCTAAAGAAGGATATTTCACACTTGAAGGGAAAGAATCTTGTAAGTGGATAAAGCAAGAAACTGTTGTTTTAAAGAATGGTTCAGGATAAGAAACTGTGTTGGCAGCATTGGTGTGTTTAGAGAGGTTGGCGAGGAGGTGATGGCAGTGGCAGGGCTGCCATCCTCGAAAGGCTGAAGAAATGCATTTGTCAGGAACTAATTAGGTGGAAATGACCCTGCCTTGCTGTCTTTCCACCTCTTTACAGCCCTAATTTCCAATGACTCAGGAAGTCCCTTGCTGGGTTAAGTCTCCCTCTATTAAACCTTGCCTGTGTAGATTGTAAATCCTCTCAAGGAGGCTGAGCCTCAGCTCAGGACTGCAGTGGAGAGTCACAGGAGCACCCAGACCCAGCTCCAGTTCCAGGCAGCTGCAGGAGATGCCGAGAAACAGCCCTGTGAGCAGGGACAGATGTGCACTGGGCTGGACATCTGACAGCTGTGCCTTGTGGAGTCCACCTACCTTTTCCCTTTGGGTGAAGTGCAGAGCTCCTGACCCCCAAACTGGACTCAGAATCCAGTGTTCAAAGATCCCAGGGCTATTGAAGACACCCCTGTGCCTTCAGCTGTGGAAATCTCTGGCTTCTCCTGCTCCTGCAGTTGCAGCAGCCCAGTCTGAATCCCGTGACAGCTGGAAAGCTCAAGATGGATGAGCTGCTTGCTTTTCCTCCCTGATTCCTTGATTCATTAGTTAATGTCTGAAAAGCACTTTGGAGCTCGAGAGTGTTAAGTGCTATTATTATTAGAGACCTTTCATATGAATGTTGATTGAAAAAGATAATTGTTACCTTTCTACCTTTCATTCTTTTTTTTTTAAATTTTTTTAAATTTTATTAAAGAGAACAGTAACTGGCTTCCCTGGGAAGTAGAAGGAAGACCTGGATGTGCTACTGACACAGGAGATGATGGTGTAGTCCTGATGGAGAAGGCTAAGAATGGAAAAAAATGGGAAAAAAATGGAAAAAAATGGAAAAACAGGATGAGTGCTTCCATCTGCCAATGTCCCAAGGATGAATAAAATTTATGGAGCAGGGCTTCCACTGTTTGCGCATTCCAGGCCATTTCAGTTCCTCTTCCATGGAAGAGAAGGAATGATTTGGTCGTGTTTTGGCAATTGGTTCAGCTGCCCTCTCGCAGGCGTTGTGTCCCTGGGGTGTCCTGTCTGACACTGGGCAGGGAATGGATGTGTTGGATGTCTCGTTTCCTGCCAGCCAGCCCTGCATGGATGTCTCCCAAACCCCAGCTCCGCAGAACGAGACATCTCTATCAAACCAAGTCAAAAATGGCTGATGTTGCACCTACTTCAAAGACAGAGCCAGCTTTAAAGTGTTTCTTTGTTTGTTCCTTTGGTGCTCAGGCCAGCAGATAAAAATCAGGGCAGGTGCCCAAACGCTCTGCAGGCTCCAAATCCATGGATGCTTCTGAGCTCGGCTGGGTGAGACCTTTAGGGAACCACATCTAACTGGCACTGCCTTTTGGAGGGTGGTGGGCTACAGACCTCTTAGTGTCTTTTACATCCTCAATTATTCTGTGATTCTTAGCTTGGGAAGAAAAACTGGGCCTCTGGGTATCAATCTCCTCCTGTTGGCTGGAAAGGGAGACAAGTGAGGAGCTAATTCAGATGGAGGGATCTACACCAGAGACGTGTGAAGTTGTGGGTTCAATATTCGGTGATTCTGTGAATATATGTAACCGGTTTGAACTCCTTTAGAGCTGTAAATCAAGACAGGCTTGTACCTGGGAGAGTGGAAAGCAGGGCTTGCTACCACTGATGGTTGAATCACCCTCAGGAGGTGTTTCTCCACCAAGAGTAGGTAGAGTTTGGATAAACAGAATAAAGTCCTATTTTTGCATGGAGTAAAAGAAGAAAAATAATCCATCCACCGTCTTCTGGAAGTTTTGCAGTGATGGGTTTGAAGGATTTGAAGGATCTAACTTGAAGCTTTGGGCAGAAAATCCTGAGTTTGCTTGAACTGTGTCTGTCCAGTGCTTCCCTGACCTTCCTGGATACATGAATGGCTGTTCTGACCCACCTGAACTCATGGGAAGGTGAGCTCTGGAACACATCAGCCGTGGAAGATGAGCAGAAACCCCCTGGAGATCTGCAGCTGGAAATCCCCAGCCCACAGAAGGAAAGATGAAAGTTCCTCCAGGGCACCATCCAGTTCTGGTTCAGCACACTGGGGAACAAGCCTGACTGCTCAGGTTCAGCTGCATCCGTGTCTTCTCTGACTCCACACCATGGTCTCCTTCACCCCACACAGGATTCCCATGGACACAAGCAGAAGAAGGTGACCCAAACAGGGGCTGTGATGCTCTTTGCACCGATTCTCATTCATGGGGACCAAGACTCTCAACAATCCACTCTCCTGAGAGGGGCAGGAAGCTTTTTCTGGGACCATGGGAACAGCCAGGCCTCACCTGGCTCTAGGACAGGCTGGACCAACCACAGGCACGGCGCAGAATTGATATTTAGACAGATGCAAAGAGCAGGGCTCTTCCCATGGAGCCCTATAGTCACTTTTACCCTGGATCCCAACAGCAGCATTGTCCTCCCTTTTTCCAGCTTCATTTCTCCTCTCATGGCTCCATCAGGTTAGAATTCACCTTTCAGTCTCCCACATGGAAGCAAGAAACAAAGTGAAAAACCTGTTTTATTTCCCTCTGATCATCCCTGCCCAGATCCTTTCACTTTGGGTTAATGGGACCCAGAGATGCTCGTTTTGCACAGCTGCGGAGTAAAATCATTTACACAGACCAAAGATACTGCTCTCACAAAATAAATTTGCCAAACTGCAATTGCCCTATCTTCCCATTTTTATCGAGCTGGGGCTGCATTAACATTAATGAGATGTTAAGGGAGAAGGGAAAAATAAAAAAGGAAGAAAGAAAAAAAGTCTTCCTGAGCAAATAATAACTACTCAGTCGTAATTCAGAGGAAAATTATGGCTCTGTTACATGTTTGAAACTTTCCACTGTATTTCACTCCTGGTTTTGCTAAATTATGTGCAAATGATGGAAGTCCATACATACACATGAATGTGCTTTGAAAAGTTGAAATGTTTTCTTTGCCTGGAAATTATTTCCTCTTTCAGTGACTCTGTATCTTGGTTCTTTCTCCTGTTCTCTTTCTGCCTGCTCAGTGCAGCTGAGGGGAAATTCCGTTCTTTCAAGTTCCAGCCTTGTTTAACTGGGACAAAGAACTCATTTCATGACTCAGTGAAAGGGACATCAACAGAGATTCTTGGACTACAGGAGAATAATCCCAAAAATCCAGGTCTCATGGCACTGTGATTTTTGTTGAGATTGGAAAATGGCAACACCACTCAGCTGAACTCAATTTTTCTTCTCTGCATCATGGGGTTGTCATTCCGGCTTAGAAAAGCTTTGGTTTATTTTCAGTCCATATGGCTATTTTCCTGTTGTCCTCCAGGTTCTCAATCACCTGCAAAATACAGAGTGAAGCAGCACAAGCTACAGCTGTAAAGAGAAAATTGTGAGTTGTTTTGGACTTTCTCGATAAAGAGTCTTAGGGGGAGTTATTCCAGTGCTAAGGATGGGCTGAGCTTGTGCACATCACGCCGGGGACCTGACAAAGTGTTCTGAGAGTGGGCAGCCAAAGGTAATTCCCACCTTCCCTGCTGCAGCAAAACTCACTGGCAGCACCTGAAGGGAAGGAGAACTGCTGAGACAGACACCTCAGTGATGTGCCTGCGCTTGCTTCTGTGAAAACAGGAGTGTCTGTCGGGCTGCTCAAAAACATGCAGCGTTTTGTAGAGAGGAAATAAAAGAGTCCAAGCTGGGATTTCCCCTTCTCTCAGGAAAAGCAAAGCAAAACAAAACCCAACCCGGAACACCTCATGGCAAAGTCTTGCTCAGAGAAATCAGTTTGCTTTATTCTCCTGGGACAAGGAAGCGTTTCCCTCAACACAACATCTCCCTTTCACCTGTCATGTTGTCTTTGGTTACCTTTTCGTGCCACAGTTTCCATGTGTTTTTGGAGTCCAGGGAATGTGGAAATACCTCAGGAACACAAATCCTTTGCTGACAGCAAAACAGAGCAGTCCCATAGCAGAGATGTGCCCTGTTTACCCCCAGGAGCTGAAGAAATGCTTCCAGCCCATACAATCCATGTCTCACCAGGAGACAGATAAGCAGCTTTGTTTGGGAAAATCACACAGTGGTCACAATCCATGGTAATAATTCCCCTATTTAGTCTTCTGCAACCTACAGAACTCATCTCTAAATGTGAATAACCGCTGACTCGGGTGCTGCTTGGAGCACATGATGCTCTGGACCTGTTTGAAACCCCATTTAAGGCCTGAGAAAGCAATCTTGGTTTCCTTGTGGAAGTTGAGCTTTAGCCCGTGATGCCTTCCTGGACTTTGACCACAGATTTGTCCTGGACTGAGCCTCAGGACTGCTCAGAAAGTCTGGAATTTGCTCCCATTGCTGCTGCAAATGAAGTTGACTGAAAACATGATCCTGTTCTACCTCGTTTTATACCAACTATCTTTTCTTTTCAATTTATCCAAAGCCTCCATTGAAATCCCTGGCCAGATCCACTCCAGACCAGAGGCCACGGGTTCATTCTCAAGTTCTTCATTTTTTAATAAACTTCTCAGTAAGCCTCACCTCTGTTTCAAAGCTGGCTACAGCATCCCTGCGCCCTGGGGCTTTGCAGAGCTCTGGGTTTCCAAATGAAAGCCTAATGCTGGCTCATTGTTCCACAACCCCTGCTCCAGCCTGACCTAAGCCCCAAAGCCTAGGATGCGAGGCAGTGTCAGGATTACTCCTGCGTTTGGCAGGGAAAACACATCTGAAAAGAACAATTAACACTTTGTTAATGTGCCAAGGAACAGACTGATCTGCGTGCTGGCCAAAGGCAACAGAGCCACTGCTGTTTACCTTGATGTGTCTGCGCTTCTGTGGAGCCGTTCTGATAGCAGAGCTTATTCCCAGCCTTAAAGCACAATGACAGATGAGAGGTCCTCCTCTAATTTCCCATCCTCTCCATTAGCGGGGAGTGCAGATAAAGCCAGCAGCAGAACCCTGCAGTCCCGGCTCCTACCTGGCAGATAATAATGCAAATTACAGCAACAAAAGTGGCAAAAATCCGCGGCAGGAAAATAGATGAATAGGGCTGATCTCGGCTCCGTGGGACAGCACCAAATGCCACTCCCAAGGGAGGCTCAGGTTCTGCTCAGATCTCTGCTGCTTTCACCAGTCATTAACATTCATTCCCATCTGGGATTGCAGGCTGCCATCGGAGCCCTGGGATGCTGCTGTCACCAAATGTGACACAATACCTCATCAGAGAATAAAGGAGTTTTTGCAAGTCTCTCAAAACTATTTCTGCCTTCGTGTTCTGCATCCTGTGCCTGGCTGGGAGAGTTGAAGGGAGTCTGATACTTAGGGCAGATCCCAGATCTGGGTCAGCAGATGTCTCTGCACCAGCATCCTGCATCCCACCTCATACCAGCATCCCGCTTCCAGTCCCTCCCGTAAACCCTTCTTCATCTAGACAATTTAATACCAAACATGGGATATTCAACTCAGATCAGCCCAGTTTCCCTGCTGACCCCCTGATACCCCAGGCTGTTGCTCTCCTGCCACTCTGGGATTGTTCCCTCCAAGGGAAGTACCTGCAGTACCTCTGGATAACTGAGTGATGCCTGGAGAGGGAGAGGGGACAATCCTCTCCTGCTGACTCCATGGTGGGATTGCACTGCCCACAGCAGGAACTGCTGCCTTTACTCATCCGTCTCTTCATTTGGGCTCAGGCCCTCCCTGCCAAACCTCAGGGCTGAGGAGAGGCAGTGATTGATCAGGGGAAATTTCGCCAGCAGAGATGCGGTTCTGCAACCTTCACTCAAGATGGAATGGAAGTCACCGGGATAATAAAGATGGATAGGTGGATAGACAGACGGACAGATATGGAGATAGACAGATAGATAGATGATAGCTTGAATCCCGTATATTAAAATTGTGGACAATCTGTCACCCAGCCTCTCTTCCCTTTTTTATCCCTCCCCTTTCTTAAATTACGCCTATTGCTCCGGTGAAATTTATTACACAGTAAGAAATAATGACTTTTTAAAGATATTTTTTACTTTTTATGCAGAGGTGTGAGGGCTCCCTGAAAACAAATGGATGAAGATGTGAAAGCTTATTGGATTGTCACGTCGGATACATTATCCCCAGGGCTCTGAATGAAGAATTAGACCATGGAGATCTTATTTGACATTAGATGTTTCAATTTCTCCAAGAACATTAGGCATGTTGGATTCAGCACTGAATTCAATAATAAACAACAAGCGTTGACCCTCCCCCCGTCCCCTTTTACCCCTTAGCATTTTAAGTCCGAGACATGCTATTAAGATTTATTTTACATTTTTATTATTGCGCTCACAAGGAAAGGGAGATCATATTTGCATAATTCATTTTTATACAAACCTCTCTGTATTACTTACAGCTGCCGATTCTGCCCCCCTCTAATATATGTGTTTATGTGGCAGTAAAACAATGACATTGGAACAACACACTGGAAATTATTTACTCCGACCCTGCAGGTGTTGCTGTCTATTTATTAACCCCTGGGAATGATTTTGATGGAAATCCCTTTGGATAATGCTCATCCAGAGGCTGGAGTTACACAGTCTTTTCCCAGGGAGAAGGCAGGAGTTTGATATCAGCCCCTCTCGGGGTGGTCAGTGAGTGGCCACTTGGCCATGGAGGCATTTGGGGCATTTTTAGGGCTGGATCTTGCTGGGATCACCGTGCTGGGTGCAGGATGAGTGCTGGGACACTTTCCCTGGGGTGATGAACGTGGGGATGGGCGCTGGATCACTCAGCACGGTAAAGAATTCAGAGCTTTGCCCACAGATTTCTCCATATCCTCTGGACCAGGCCATCACAGCCCCACGCAGAGCCCCACTGAGCCCATGGACACTCACCCCACACCTCACCAGACACAAATCCACCTTCTCCACCTCACCTCAACTCCCAAGAACAGCTCAGACCTTCCCTTGTCAGACTATTCTGTTCTCTGGAAGCTCTCCTGGTCCTTTCCCAAGAGAGATGCCCACTCCCCCAAACTCACCCAGGGAGCTGCACCCCAAACTACCCCTCTTCTCTGTATTTCCCCACTCTGCACTCACTGGTGGTGCTGGTTGAAGGTGGTTGTCATGGAAACTCCCTTTCCCCTTTCTGCTAATTCTGCAGGATTCCTTTCTACGGAATCGATCTGCGAACGTGCCTCCTTTTCTTGCTCACCCTTTAAAATCACAGCTACTGGGAATATTTGAGGAAGGTGGAATTTGCCAGGCCAGGGGGCTTCTCGGAGTGGTTGATATTTAAATCATACCTACATCCAACAGCTGCACCCAGCAGCTGCTTTCAAAGGCAGCCCAAGAAGTCTCAAGGAGGACGAATTTCCCAACCAAAAGGTTCTTCCCTCAACCCAGCTGGAGCAGTGATGGGTTCTGCCCCTTGTGCCTGTCCAACCTACAGAAATTCCCATTCTTTTTCTCCTTCACAGTCTAATCCTCCTTTGAGGCCTAAATTCATGGTGGTTTTGACATCCTGGGACAGCATCTGCCACATTTTAGTTACGGATAAACCAAACTCAGCGTTTAGTTTTTCACTTCACCATTGCTCCACTCATTTGGGAAGAGGCTTTAACTTCTCTGTAATATTCAGAATAAAATCTGTGATTCACTTTATTATCTGCTGTTTTAGATACCTTCTTTTGCTCTCTAAAACACCTTTCCTGATGGTTTCCGGGGTCTTTGTCTTGTTGAGAGTATGGAGACAGGGTGTGTCTGGTGAGGAGGGATGGCTCTTTTTGACAAATGATCCACTCATTTCACAGAAATTTCCAGGAAAACGAAAAGAAAAAAAATCCCAAGGTTTTAGACCTTTCTTACTCAAAAGACTCACACATGAGGGATTCCCCAAAAAGCAGAAAAATTGCTTTATTAAGCTATTCCATCAAGGGCGTGGCAGATGGATCTGGATTTCTTCGCTAGAGGAAATCAAATCTTAAAATCTCTCTCTGGCTTGTTTCTCTTTCCTAAATCACGGGGGACCATTTTTAGGCTGCCACCAGAGTCCCCTAAGGTGAACACAGGTATTTTCTGTGGTGTTTGGGGTCAGAGGAACAATGAGGAGCAGGGGCTATCTGCACTCCGACATGCTGGATTTAGTGACACTTCCATCAGGGAAGGTTCCCCAGAGCATTCCTCACATCTCTGCTGAAGTCAAATTGAAAATTTATTCACCCAGCCAGGATTTATCTCACCTACCCTCTCCTGTTTCAGTGCAAGCATCACCCTCTGAGCCAGCTGTCTGGATGCTCTTTCCAGTCAGGGGAGAGAGGTGGGCACTTCCAGCATGAGATTTGTCTACCCTGGTTTCGACATCTCTGTCTCGAGATGAGATGCTCTGAACACCAGCAGGGCACGTTTCTCTCCAAGAGTGATAAAAGGGCTTAGCAATGCTGTCAAAATCCTGTTGTGGGACAAAGGGAAGACCATCTACCCGAGCTAGAAATTTATTCTTAAACCAGTAAGTGTTTTAACAGTTTAATAGTTCCGAGTTATCCAATTAGTACAATAAAGTTTCATTAATGATGCCATTAAAACAGCCGTACAGAGACATTCCTGCCTTCCCAGGATCCATCCCCCACCTCTGGCATCCTGCTCACCCTGCCAGTGTTCCTCTTCATCCCAAGGAGGACAGATCCAGTGTTTCTCCATGAAGAATGAGGACGGGGGGTTAAAAGCCATCACCACCCTGAGCTCTTCCCTGGCAGGGGTGTGATGACCGTGGTGGGGTTTCTTCTCCTCACTCTTGGTATGTCCATCCCCCTGTCCCCACCCAGGGCTGGGGTTTGCTGGGCAGTGGCCATGGGGGTGTCCCCAGTGCTGAGCTTGGGCACAAAACCCTTTTTCACGGGACATTTGTGGTCACAGGGACACCAAATTCTGGACACAGCAAGTCCAGAGACATCCTGGGCTCCCCCAGGGTCAGGTCAGCTCAAAGCCTGTGGCCTTGCACTATCAAAGGCTAAAATCACTTCAGCTGGGCTGCAAAGGACAGCACACAGAGATGTCCCCAGGGTGTGTGCCCAGTGTTATTCCCAGGGGCATCAACCACAGGGCACCAACCTCTTCCTGTTCATGGCCACTCTTCCATTCTCTCCATGGCATCTCCAGCCTAAAATGTGCCCCAGCCATTTCTTCTCGATTTTTTTTTTTTTTCCCACTGAGTCATGGAATAAATCAGGTTTAAATCAGGTTTCAAGTGACCCGTGGCAGCCTCTGCTCCAGCCCCATCAGGGTCAACAGAGAAAGTCCTCATGTCAGAGTTAGATGAAGTTGCTCTGCAAGAGAAGCATTTTCGTGCGAAATCTCCCCAGCTTGATCCTACTGGCGAAATAAGAAATATCTGCTCTATTTCTAAAGTTGATTCTCAACCCTTTACACTCAGCAGCTGTTACAAGGAGAGGTCTCAGATGCCGTGAGCATTTATCTCCTGGCACAAAAGAGAGGTCAGAATCCAGTGTTAGCTCCACTTATCTGTCACCAGCGTTGATGGGAAGCCTCCTATATCCCCAGCACACGGAACTGCATTTCGTGGACATGGGATTTTAGACAGTATTACTGCTGGAGTTTGATCCTACCTTGTTTCAGAGCATGGGGAGATGTGCCTTCAGCTTTGAAGGGAAAAGGAGAAGGCACTTAATCAATAGCCATGTGAGTGATAAGCACATAAAAAAGATGAGCTTGGCCAGCCTGTATAATCATCAGCAGGGCCAGATGGGTAATGCATTATTCAGGAAGAAAGATGACCATGGTGGGGATGGTTTTTATGAGGGTCAAGACTGCTTAAGGAGTACTCAGTTATCTCATGAAGCCTCTTACCTGGAGCATTCACAGCTCTTTATTAGGATGAGGAGGGAAATAGCAGTGAATATTTTTGGCTGTGTCCTGGAGAGGACAGGAACAGAGTATTTTGACTTCCAGAATCTCCTGTCCAGAACACAGGAAAGGTCAGAAACAGGTTGTTTTGACTTCCAAGATCTCCTGGTCAGAGCACACACACATGCAAAGGCCTAAAAGATAATGCAGTAAGAACTTTTTTTCTTTTTAAATTTTTTTTTCTCCCATGACAAACACTGTTACACCGATGCAGAGTTGTTGTTGTAGAACTGGAATCAAACATGCTGAAATCTATAACCTACTCTCAAAGAACCTTTTCCTCATCCACCAACACCAGCAGCTCCTTGTCAGGTTTAAACCTGCCTGACTTCAGCCTTGCTACAGCTGTGCAGTGCTGCCTGGAGAGAAATGCTCAGGATGCACTTCCAGCTCCAGCTGTGCTTCCTGAAGTAGTCACAACTCCCAAAGGCACCTGCAGCTCTTTATCACCTTCCTCCCGCTTCCCCCAGCTGATCAGCCCAAGTGCTGGTGCTGCTCCTTCCTAACTCACCGCATTTGATATGAACTGGCTTTTGAAAGTATTTTTAAAGCAGCCTGGCTGACTGTGGCTGAGGCAGGCTGGGGAGCAGGATCACAGACAGCTGGGTGCCGCTTGGGCACGGGCGAGGTGATGACAGCCTCCAGCTGAGAGCATGGTAGAGGCAGGGCTCTCTTCAGACCACTCAGAGGGACACTCATTCCAGACAGAGAGAATTAAATAGTGCAGGGCTGTTTAACCAGCTCCCTTCTGTACCAAATCCATGCCGTTGTTTAAAAAAAAATTAAAGCACATAATCACTGCAGTAGTCATAGTAAGAATCATGGAATCACAGAATTATTCAGTCATGGAATGGTTTGGGTTGGAAGGGACCTTAAACATCATCTCATTCCAACCCCCTGCCATGGGCAGGGACACCTTCCACTATCCCAGGGTGCTCCAAGCCCTGCCCAGCCTGGCCTTGGACACTTCCAGGGGTGGAGCACAAGAGCCAGGGACACTGATTTTCCTTCAGCGTTTATTGGCTGTGGTGACTCCGCTCTTGTGAGACAACAGTTCTATCCTAGCACACGTGTCACAGTTGGTACATGACAAGAAAATTGTTATTCCAGGACTTAATCTGGACCAGTCTGTGCAGACCAGCCCATTTCAGATCAATGGCTTTACCCCCTGGAAGGGACGAGGGCTGTGTGATAAAGCCACCCAAGTGTTCTCTCAAATCCAGATGTCATTCAGGGCCCAGAAAAGCCAAACAGAGCCCCTTGAATTGCTGTTCTCATGGTTGGTCTCTCCCCACGCTGGAGCTTGTGGTGACAGAATTAATGTGGTTCTAAAGGTAATTTGAAAGCGTCAAGAGAGGGAAATTATCACATGAAAATGCAAATTGTGCCTTATCTGGGCTGTTCCATGGCTGCTATGATTCATCATCATTTCTTCATCTGTTTTTTTTTTTTTCCCTTTTCCAGGTGAGTTTTCAATTAAAAAAAAAAAAAAAAAAGGGAGAGGAAAAGGGAGGAGTGGTAGAGCAGAGCTTCAATTGCCAGGAAAGATTTATGGCTCCTTTTATCCGAATGTAAAACATTCTTCAACAGGGCAGGAATATTAAACATTTCAAATCACCATCTGTCATTCAGCCCTGTCTCTGATGGTGACCACACATCCCTCACACCCAGCACAGGGAGCTCTGCCTTGTCCCCCACGTCATCCCCTGGTTCAGGGCACCAGCATCCGCCAGCCAGATTTCCATACTGGACACTCCAAGGGTGTAAATCAGTATTTACTCCTCAAATTCCACTGGAGCTGCACAAATTCACCCCAGCAGGAGATCCACGGTGCTGTTCTCCACATTTCTCCCATGTAACCTCCTTCTTTAATGCAAACCATCCCAGCAAACATCGTTTCCTGAGTGGAGTGTGTGGGATTTACAGACCTGCTCCATTTTACATTGGTTGTGGATGAGTGAGAGGTACAAGGAAAGGGAAGCAGGGTCTGGTTGCTCCCAAAAGAAGGAAGAATCATCAGAAGGTAAGTTCAGCATAACTGGATGGAGATACTTCACACACAGAAGTTCACCTGTGAAATTCCTTGTCTCAGGATGCTGTGGTTGCTGAACACTCAAATGGTTCAAAACTTAAGGAAACTGATGAAATAGAAATGTAGAAGGTGCATTAAACATGAAAATATAATTCCAGGCCTCTTAGAAGGCAACAAGATGTAAAAATGCCACCACGTACCAGCCTCATTTTTTTTTTCTACTATTTTCCTTCAGTCGTTTCTGGAGACAGGACACAACTCCCTGGATTGAGAACATCCTATCTTCTCTCTACAGTCTTGGATATTCTGTGGTGACCTCCCAGTCCAGCATATCTGTGAGTGGGAAACAAGGCAGCCAAAAGCCTCACCCCAGCTGTCCTTCACCTCAGCAGTCCAGAGCAGGAACTGCCCAGGCAGAAAACCAGCCCTGTGGGTACTGTGACATTTCCCCCCAAGTAATTCTGACACATTTTTCCATGCATTTTCTAAGGGACAATGACAGCACATCAGACAGACATCAGTGCTCCCAGCACTGCCCCTCTGATCAGACACAGCACTGACCCAGGAGCAAGGACACTGTGGGGAAGAGGCTCTGGGGGATCTCAGGGAATTATGAAAATCTGAATGGTCAGCAGACTGAGCAGAACATTTCACCTCAAGCTGATAAGGCACTGGGGTCATGCCCTGCCGGCACCAGAACTGTGGATCCTTACAGGATGCAATCTGCCCCTGGTGCTGCTGAATTTTGCTTCTCCTGCCTTTTTGCCCAAATTATGGAAACCAAGATAAAAGATAAAGGACAAGACTCTCACAGTTGAACAGTCAGTTGAGGAGTTGGACTCAATGATCCCTGTGGGTCCCTTCTAACTCAGGATATTCTGTGATTCTGTGATTCATATGACACCCTGCAGCACAAATACTTTCAGTTTTCATTTGGACGTGACGAAGAGTCACAGAACAGTTTGGGTTGGAAGGGTCCTTAAAGATCATCCAGTTCCAGCCCCCCTGCCACATGCAGGGACACTTTCCACTGGACCAGGCTGCTCCAAATCCCATCCAGCCTGGCCTTGGACACTTCCATGGTGTAACAGAGGTTAGCTGGAGCATCCACACCTGCTGAGGATGGTGTGCACGGAGGCAGAGCCTCCAAATGCAAGGTTTCAGGAAACAACAGTTCCATGCAGAGAAAAACACCCCATAATTATACGGAAGGACACCACAGCGCTGCGGAACCATCCTGTGCATTTCTGTGGGCACGCGTGTGTTCCTCCATCGGCTGTCACACATCAGGTACCTGTCGGGCTACACTGTGTGCTGGAAGAGAGATTAGGCCTTGTTGGCCTAAGAGAGAGCCTCATTCTCAGACCTGGAGGTGATCCTGGGATTACAGCCAGGTCACCGGGGATGGGCTGAGAGAGCATTGTGGGTTTCTGGACAGTGTCAGCCCTATGAGATGTGATAATTGCAGTTTCTGACCTTGTAAGGTATTGTTTACCTTTTACCATAATAGGCAATGTCTGGGAAATATCCCAGGTGACTGGGGGACACTGAGGTGAACATCTTTCCTGTTTATATGGTGTGATGTCCTGTCAGCTACTGGTATTTAAGGGAATTTCTGATGCGCAATGAAGTCTTTGCACCTTTTCCACCATGTTGCGGAGTCCTTGCCCATGCGTGAATACTGCAGGTACCCACACGGAACAAAGACAAACAGCACAGAGCCCTCCAGGTGCCCGGTGTCGGTAAATGCATCACTCACAGACAGTTAATCTGCATTTGCCACTGGTGGCTGACATCGCAGATCGTGTGTGATACACAGAGATAAACGGCAATTAAGCATCAATACCTTCGGATCCCCGAGCTGGCCGGCTCCCTTCCCGAGCGGGGCCAGGGAGGAAAGCTTTGCCATTATCTCCGTCTTGCACTGTGTGCATATCCATATCCAACACCACTTAGGAACCACTCCAACAAGTGATCATCTTAACAGGGTCAGCACCTTTCCTCCCCAGGACCCTGGAACAAACTTAGCATCAGCTCCTAACTAATTGAATTGGAGCATGATCAACAGCCTAATTGAAGACTGCCTCGCATCCATTTCAAGCTCACAGGATTTCCCAATTTGCTTTCTGAGCTTCTGTTCAGAGTTAGGAAAAAGGCAAAGAATTAAAAAAATAAAAAAAAAAAAAAAAGGAAAAGAAAAAAAGAAGGAACTGAAAAAAACAGAGGGGAAAAAGCGGCTTTACTTAACAGTTTCTATTTTGGTATCAAAAGGAGTCTGCATTGTTGATTAGAGTGAGAGATCATTATCCCTCTTAGGAGCCCGATGAAGGTCGTTGTGTTAACCTTCAAATCACTCTGTAACTGGAGGATGCTTTTTTCTCCTGCTGAGCCACACTGGGAGGGGAAAAAAAAAAAAGCAACTCAAAGGAAACAAGTCCAGCTCTGCTTCTGCGGACTGGAAAAGCAGAGTGACAGGGTGGGATTAGCTTGGGATCTTGTGTATTGTCCATGTGTCGTCAGAGGAGGGAGGCAGGATGGAGGGAGAGGGAAATAAACAGATTTAAATGTTTCATCTGTCGTGACTGGACAGCAGCAGGAAGGCACCCTGAGTAACTCTACAGAGAGCTAAAAACCAGCTCATTAAACACTAATGGCTGGGGAAGAGTTTATATATTTACTCCAGTAGTAATTATTGTTATTTTACACCCAACAAACTGCCCGTGACAGGATAATTCAGGTCAGTGCACAGGGAGATTCCTGTCTGCTGCACACTGAATGATGCTGCTGCTCCTTCTTTTTCATTTTTATCCTGTTTCCTTCTTTTGTTCCTGTCCTGGCACAGCACCTCCCAGGTTTACAGTGCAGGGTTATCGGTGCTCCAGGCAGCTGGTTCAGAGTTGGACAACGCTGCCTCTCTGGATACACAGGGTGATGCCTTTTCCTGGTCTTAAAATTAAGAGAGCTGAACACAGTTAAGAGGGGAAAAAGGGTTTTACCTCGGTGTTTACTGAAGGATCCTCAGGTGCGCCGAAATGCACATTGAAATGCACCCCGAAATGCCCCCCGAAGAAATGGCCCCCCACGATGTGATGTGTGTGCAATTATAGGCCTTGCTAATTAGCACATCTATCAAAGATTCCCCAGGGAGGGACTCCAGCGAGACCCCTCAGCGAGGAACCTTCCCCTGGCTGGGCCTGGCTTTGTTTACAGAATGTGTTCTGGAGAGGCCCTCGGGGTCTGGGGTTTCCAGGGTGTTTGGGCTCTTGGCTTAACGGGATATTGGGTCTGAGGGAAGTGATCAAACTTAAAGAATTATAACTGTGTGGGCTAAAAGCACTAAGAATACATAAAAGCTGTATAAAAGAGTGTATAATAGGGGTATAAAAGAAAAGCAAAAAATCATCATGGCATCAAGGGCATGATGATCTTCCCACTGATGTGTTTCTTTGACATGGAAGCCAGGATCCCGATGATCCTGGGGTCCCCAAGAAAGGCATTACAACCCAGAAGGGTCTCTGAGTCATGGAAGATGCTCGAAGTAAAACCTCATCCTGAGATCCTGTGGTCAGAAGAGGTGATTCCCGCTATGGGAGAGCGGCTCTGGCTTCCACACTGCACAGTCTGGTCTGGAAAAGTTGTTAAAGCAGCCAGTCTTGGCAAGAAGGATCGAAATCCAGGAAAAACAGAGGAAAAGAATCCCATGCCCAGTGCTTTACACATGGCCTGTCCATCTGTAGCTTCTCTCCACCCCAGACTTTCCCTGGCTTCTTTGGCTTCCTGACCCCACCTGCCGTGCTGTGCCCAGCTCTGGAGACCCCAAAATAAAAAGGATGTGGATGTCTTGGAACAGGTCCAGAGGCAGATGTGGAGCTGCTCCCAGGGCTGGAGCCCCTCTGCTCTGGAGCCAGGCTGGGAGAGCTGGGGGTGCTTACCTGGAGAAGAGAAGGCTCCAGGGAGAGCTCAGAGCCCCTTGCAGGGCCTAAAGGGGCTCCAGGAGAGCTGGAGAGGGACTGGGGACAAGGCCTGGAGGGACAGGAGCCAGGGAATGGCTTCCCACTGCCAGAGGGCAGGGATGGATGGGATCTTGGGAAGGAATTCCTGGCTGGGAGGGTGGGGAGGGGCTGGAATGGAATTCCCAGAGAAGCTGTGGCTGCCCCTGGATCCCTGGAAGTGTCCGAGGCCAGGATGGACGTGGCCTGGAGCACCCTGGGACAGCGGAAGGTGTCCCTGCCAAGGCAGGGGTGGGACTGGATGATCTTTAAGGTTCCTTCCAACCCAAACCATTGTGTAATTCTATCACTCAAATCACAAGGGCAGAGGTTCAGACCTTGCACCCTTTCTGTGTCTCACACTCAGGCCGTGCTTCTCTCTGCCCCCTGTCACTTATTTCCTGTGCAGATTTCCCCATGGACGCCCCTGTGGTCCATCCTGTCCCTGTGATGATGGTGCCTCTCTCCATTTGTAGGGAATGACCTATTTCTGTGCAAGGCTGGAGCAGCTTTGCAAGACACTGGATCCACTTGTTGCCACCCATTTCCCTTCCCCGTGGCGCTGGTGCCCTTGCATTGCTAATCCTCCTCAGATAACTCCTATTCTAAATCAGCCGTGTGTCAATTTAGCATTCACCTTTTGTTGAATCTTAAATCCTTTTAATCCCTGTCCTTGCTTCTCCACGTTAAACAAATAAAGCTCATATTTCCTCCGGTCTCTCTGCCTGCTGCTGGTGCCTGGTGGGGAGCAGGCTCTGAGGTGACGTCTCCCAGGCAAGGCACAGATGCAAATCCCTGGCACAGGGAGCAGGGGAGTCACCTCAGCCTGGTGGCAAGGTGAATAAAAGCCCCTGCAAACAAGGAGGAGAGGCTGTTCCTGTCCCTGCCCTCACCTCCTGTGGCCGCCTGAGACATTTCAGTGTGAGAGAGCCTTTTCAGGGACAACACCTCTGCCGCTGCAGGAAATGTCTGGAATGAGGGGGGAAAATTCAAGTGTGTCCTGCCAGGCTTTAACAAAAGCAGCTCGATTTCCATTTGTATGTGAGTTCCCCTTTTCTCTGTGCACAACTTCTCTCCCCGTGGCACTCCTGATCTGCAGGCTGTGGGGTGCTACTGCACCACAGAGGAATTTAGCTGAGTTTTGCCTTGGTTTTTATTTTAATCCAAGACATCTTCTCCGGGAAGCGGCGCAGACGGGGATAAATGCAGGGAGTTTCACCTGCTCGCCTCTGGGATGGGCAAGGAACAGCTCATCCACAGGTGGATGAGAAAGGCTCTGGTTCTTCTGCTCCATCACTGCTGCTTTCTTGGCTACAGCACCCAAACATGGCAAACATGTCATTTTCACATATATGACACATGAACACGATTAAAACGACATTTCTGACCTGCTCAATAATCCACAATTTGCCACTATAACCCCACACGATCAAAATTTCCCCTTTCTGACGTTGCTGGGGATTCTGTCCCTGCACAAAACCCCTGCTGGTCTGTTTGTCAGCCAAGGGTTTCAATCTAAATTCTCCTTCGTGTTCATGCTCAGTAAAACTCAAGGATTTTTGGAAGAGCCCTGAGAAGAGAAGGGTTAAATGAGGAAAATGGTATTGAGTGATCCAAAGGAAATGAATGGGCACAATTCCTTCACCATGGATGCCTGAGGTCCGTGTCAGCCATGTGAGGAACACAACACACATCTCCACTGGCTCCTGACCCCTGGAATTACAAGGGTATGGCTCTGTCTCCACTCAGGGGTTGGTGCTGGTGCTTGGAAATCCTGGCTTTCCATCAGAGGCATTTAAATAGAATAGAATAAAGTAAATAATAAAAAATAAGATAAAAAAAATATATAAAAAAGATAGAATAAAATATAAAAAAAGAAGAGGAAAGGAAAGGAAAGGAAAGGAAAGGAAAGGAAAGGAAAGAAGAAAAGAAAAGAAAGAAAAGAAAAAAAAAGAAAAGAAAAGAAAAGAAAAGAAAAGAAAAGAAAGAAAAGAAAAGAAAAGAAAAGAAAAGAAAAGAAAAGAAAAGAAAAGAAAAGAAAAATGAAATTAAATAAACAGAATCTTTTTCTGGGTGACTGAACACAGCTCCACAGAAAGAATCAGCCTTACCTATCAGATGTTGCATGTGGAGAAGGATTATCTTATTTAGACTGACAGAGCACTGAGCATCATGGGGTCCTGCCTTCCGACTCCAGATCCTCAGTCTTCCTGCAGAGTAAATTAGAATTTGGGTGACTGGATTTGCATACCTGAAGAATGTTTGTAAATTCACCTCTTGAAACACCTTGGTCTGTGACTCATAACCACCATCTCAGCACCCCTCTTGTGGATATCTCCCACACACTTCCAGCTCCTGCCCCTAAAGTGAGAAATCCCTGGAGACACTGCTGCTCTGCATCCCAACATTCCCACTGAACTCCACGGGTTTGGGCCCCGATGCCATTTCAGGCAGCACCAAAGTGATTTATACCTCGAACCGACAGCTAAACAGGAGGGGAGGAGGATTTATCTCCCTTGTGGGACTCAAGTCTTCTCAAGACTGTGGAGAGGGACTAGGAGACCTTCATCCTCCCTCTGGAAAGGAGAATTATAGTGCTAAAGCCTAAAACTCTGGGTTTGGGCTGGGCTGCCACACTCCTCCTGTCACTGCCCAACATCCATCCCTCACCCCAGGGGCTTCCAGCAGCTTCTGACGCTGACTGGGGAACAGGGGCTTTTCCAATTAACCTGTCAGGAAGAGCAATGTATTATTTCCCAGCACCTGAGTAATTTAAAAGCCATCAGATTTCAGAGATCTGCCTGGCATGTTAAACTCAGCCAGTGCTGAGGGGCTGTGTGAGCCTGGTTTCATCCAAGATGCAGAAGCAGAGAGACCCAAGGTCAGAAGGAGATGTTGCACCTGTGGAAGAGGAGGAGAAAACCGCACAGCCAAGGTGCTGAAGTCTCTTTTGGGAAAGCTGCTGTGTTATTACAAATCCATATCAATTCTGTCAGTCTGGAGTGCCATGCTCTGATTCACAGGGTCAAGAGAACTCCAAATGCTGAATGGTGCCAGCTCTGGTGAGGGCTGCACCCCTTTGATAACTCAGAGAAATCCATCTATTTCCTAAAAGTGATGAACCAAAGGGATGCTCTCCCATTTTTGACTGCATCCCAGTACACTGAGAACCTGGCCTGGAAGATTTGGGTGCATCCAAGGTGCACATCACCACTCTGCTGCCCTGGTCATGCTGATGGAGATAAGCCCCTCATCCCAACAAATCACGATTTCTCCTCTGGCATCTTTCCCTCTGCATCCCAGGCCCTGGTGTCAGCCATCCCCTGGCTGATCATGTCCCAGCTAAGCCTTTCTAGACACAAACTCACACCTGAGCTCTGGTTTTGAAGCACATCTGGACGCCTGGGGGCCTGAGGAGGGGTAAATGGGTTTCTTTGCAGGCTCCTCCTGTGCTCTTGGGGAGATGATGTGGTTTTTGTGCTTGTCTTCAATCACAGAACAAGAGCTAAGTGTTATTGATCTGGGACCTAGGGGGAATATTTCTGAGCAGCTCGCCCTGGCATTAGTCCATCACTTAGCTGGTATTTATTATTCAGAGCTGGCAAGGGATTCCTGGCAGCATGCCCTGGCCAGACAGCAAACTGGTGACGGAGGAGCTGAGCGAGTCAAGGGCAAATGAAGAGGGGAAAGAAGGGAAGAAAGAAATTGCAAACCAGATTTTCCCTTCTCAAATTAACTTAGGTGGGTCCCGGAGCCTCTCTCTGCAAAGTTGCTCCTGTGTGCATGAAAACCCCAAGGCAGGGTGTGCAGGCAGAGCCTGGCAGATGGTCAGTGCGAGACGATTCCTGGCTGAGAGATGAGGTAACGATGCAGACAAACAGGACAAGAACAGGACAAGGTTTCACCCACTAAAAAATCATGAAGGGTGCATGGGAGGAGGCAAAGTGGTGGCTTTGCAGAGGGGAAAGCTGCTCCTCACAGCTGGAAGGCCCAAGAGGAAGAGTCACAGCAGTGTCTGTCAGGGAATGATGCCATTTGGGTTATTCCCAGCCCTCCAGAGAGGTTTGTCTTGCCTGATGATTGATGGAAGGATATAAAGCCATGCTGGGAGATCTACCCCGTCCCCTCTGAAGGCTTCTGCCAAAACCATCCTTTATTCCATGATTTTACATGACCTGGTGGAGGAACTCCTCTGGAAAGCTCACTGGAGCAACACCCCAGCAGATGCAGAGCAGGTATCACTTTGCATAAAGATCTGGGAAATAACTGAGTCTGAAGCAGGACAGGAAGCTTTAGTGACATCCCTGGTGTCCCTGCCAAGTTAAAAAATAGGGAAAACACAGCCTCAGCAGCCCATTTCTGTGACAATTCCCTGTTTCTTTCAAATGCCAACCCAGTGTTGATGCAGGGGCTCATTCCCTGGTGATCTGGGAATAGAAGTTGCAAACTCCTAAGGACAGATTGGATGAAACAAAAACCATCTCAGATCTCAGCTCCAGGCCTGCTGTCCCCCTGCCAGATTTGCAGGGCACTTTGCACAGCTCCTGGCTTTGAAGGGTCGGTGTAAACCAGCAGCACATCCTCCAGCTCAGAGCAGACTGAGTGAGGTTATCCCAAGGGATTGTAGGAAGGGCCAGAGGATCTCCTGGCAGGGAGGGAATTAAGTCTCTGCTTAGGCTTAGCCCAAACGTCGCAGCAGGGCTATGGCAAAGCAGGAACAGCTCAAACTCTCTGCGAGGTTGCAGGAAAAGCCGTAAAAATCAGCTTCTGGACACACGGCAGGCTGGGCGCAGCCTCTGAGGAGTTAAGCACAGGGCACCTCTTTTTCCTAGGCAGTAAACCCCTGTGTCTTCCCAGGCAATAACTCTGCCAGTTTAAGAGTTCTTGCAACCTTTGCACTAAGATAACATTGGCAGAAAAAGGGGGGAAAATATCCCTCAGGCCTGGTCAGATTAAAGAGCCCTGTCTGCTAAGGTGCAGTGAATTCTCCTGTTATTGATCCCTGGGGTCATCCTTGAGACAGTGAACCAATGGACCAGCACATTTCCTTGGATTTCCTTTAACTAAAAATTGCATTAAGTTCAAGTGGGACATTAATAATGATGATGATGGTAATAACAACAACAATAATAACAATAATAATAACAACAACAATAACAACAACAATAATAACAATAATAATAACAATAATAATAATAATAGCAGCAGCTGCACACCATTCCATCTCTCTCAGACAAACAGCTGCAAGGCTAACCTGGCTCTCACTGATTTTACAAGAACCCCCAGGAACTGAGTTTTTCTCACATCTTCAGTCTTTGTGTTCCCTCCTTTTGAATATTTCACACCTCTCTCAAAATGTCCATAGCAAGATCTGGGCAAAAAATTTCCTTGTTTGGCTTCCACCTTGGAAATATTATTTGCTTTCATCAGCTCAGTGGTTTGATAGCCCAAATCTCAACCTGGGCTCATTACAAATGTTGATCTGAAAATGCCCTATAAGAATCTCTCCAACTGCTGCTAAACCAAAACAAAACCAAGCAAAAAGATGAAGAACAACACCAAAAAAGCCCCCTAAGCTCATACTCTGTTAGGTGAAGGTTCCAGCAGCAGCAGATGTGGCTGCTCTTCCCTTTGTGGCGTCAGCTCTCCCCGATCCTTCACATCAGTTATCTACAGGTGCAGAGAAAAGGCTGGAAAAGTCAGGGAGAAGGGATGGTTGCCAGTTCCCGTGAGCTTCAAAGGCATCTTTTCCCAGGAACTGTGCAGTGCTGCCATGTTTCACACCCTCAGAGCTGCCTCTCACCGAGCAAGGACCATGGAAATGAAGCGATCAGAGCGGCTCGATAATTACGGTGCCAGCTCGTGTGTGCTCAGTAGGTTTGGGCTGAAAGGAGGTATATTTTAATTATTAGCATCCAATTAAATATTGAGTAAGTTCCATTATTGAAGGGGGATTTTGTGCCTCCCAGGGACCCTCGGAAGAGTTAATTAGAGAGCCTGCACACTTGTAGACATGATATGTATGTGCCTCCACCCCTGCCAGTGCTGCTGTGCATCCCAGGCATGCAGGTATTTTCCACTCTGCGAGCCTGAAACTGGACTGTTCCATGTTCTTTAAGCTGTAAAGTGTCAGTCCATCTTCAACAGCAGGAATCTTGGCACAAACTGCCCAACAAAAAGCTGTCCCCGTGCTGCTTTGGCTGAGGAACTGATTCATTTCAATCAAGCACGTGCATGTCTGTCCCTGCCAGCCTGGAGCCGGAGCAGTCTCCAGAGTACGGGCACATCCTGGTGGTGATAAGAGCATGTCCAGAGTGAGCTATTCCCTGGCTGGACACAGCTCCTGCTGCTGAGCCTAATCTCAGAAGCCTTCCTGTGAGTTAGATTCCCGCCAGGGCCGTTCCTGAGCTTTTCAACAGCAATGGGAACGGGTCTGGCTTTATTTATGTAGGACCTGAGCGCAGCCCTGTCCTTTCATTGCTGGAATTTTCCTGCTTTTTGAGTGATGCCCAATAGCCCAGTCCTGGACACTGAATGGGGAAGTGTTCCAGGGGTAGCACAGGTGGGGAACATGTTATCAGGGATAAGAGAGATCAATCCTGGCAGGCCATACCAGCAGCAAGAAGAGCAGAGCCTGGACATTGCATCTGCTGGAATAGGTGTGGCTATTAATTATAATTTAATATCAAAAGATTAGGATTATAAATAAGGTTGCAGAGGTGCAGAATTAGCCAAAGAGAGGCACTGGGCCGTGACCCATCAACATTTAAGGGTGGTTCAATGTCCAGTATCAGAGGGAAGAAAAGCAACACAGCAGCGCAATGCTCTCATGTGGCAGGGGGGAGGAGGAGGAGGAGGAGGAGGATGTGACTCCAGCTGGAAATCAATCCACACGTGGCATCCATCAGGCTGCTGGGAGAGCAGGCTCCAAATGGAGTGCTTGTCATTAGGAGAAGATGCATGGAAGAGACAGAGATGGGAAAATAGTCCGTGGGGGGCTGTTTGTGAGGCAGCCCCATCAGGCAAATAGGATTATTGGGAATGATGAGATAATTCACCAGGAAGTCATGTCAGGTTTAAGTGACCCTCCCAGACAAGGGAATGCTGGGGAAGAGGGGAGTGAGAACTCCCAGCTGGGCCTTGGCCTTCATTCAGAGCCCAGGACAGCCTCTGTACTGGGAAACTGGGTGAGCTGGGAGTGGTGACTGCAGTCCTTCAGAGTGAAATTATCCCTTTTCTCTTGAGAGGACCCCTAACTTCTGCAAGCAACATTTCACACTGAAACCGAATTTACCTCCAGCAGAGAGTTTGTCTGTGTTTTTAAGCCTTCTGTCGTGCCACAGCCCATCTGTAATGCATTCATCCTCAGAGAAAAAATCCATCCCAGGGGAACCAACGCAAAACACAGCCAAGTTCCACAGACAGCGCTGGGAGGAAAAGGATCTAAATCCAAATCACTGCCTGCCACGGTCACTACGTGACCAGGCAGCCTCTCCAATATTCAGGAACCCTCCCATGGAGACAAGGCAGCAAAATCTGCCCTCTTCAAATCCCCAGCAGAAAAGTTGTGCTCGTAGCTAGGCTGGCCTAAAATAAGAGTCACTCCAGCTTTTTCACGAGTGTGTAAAGGACTTATGTTTTAAGTCCTTTAAAACTCCGACAACACTTGGATAAATCTCTTGCTCTCCTCTCCATGTGCTGGCAAATAAAAAGGGCCCTTTGACCATGGCTCTTTGAAAAGGAATATACTTATATTTTAGAGAAAACAAAGCTAAAAACGTTTTGATCAGTGGAGTTATTGCTTTAATTCCTAACATTTTTAGGGCAGTTCTCATGAGATGGATGCAGGAGTAGGAATGACAAAGCAGCCGTCTCTCCATTCACTCCAGCAGAACCCAGAACACGTTTTTGGGTTTTTTTTGATGACAGCCCTTTCAAATGCTTGGGGATGTCTGCGGGAGAGATGATAATAATTAGATTCATGACACATTAATGATGGCTGTGGCAGCGTGGGTTGGCTGGAGCAGGGAAATGGAGTGACACCCAAGCCTGTGGAATTGCAGCCACTCTGTTCCCAGCTCTGCCCCTCCTCAGGGGAACCCACCACAGATGAAAAGCTGATGGACAGAGGCAGCTGACGTGAACCAGACCACCCTCACCTTGAAAAGAAGTGCCAGAATTTGTCAGAATTTGAGCAATCTGGTCTAGTGGGAGGTGTCCATGGCAAGGGGGTGGAACTGGGTGATCTTTAAGGTCACTTCCAACCCAAACCATCCTTTGATTCTATGACAATTAAGCAAACTCACAGTTTTCTCTGTATTTTGCAGATTTCTTGGCCCTTCATTGTATCAGATCCTGTACAGGCCTAATGCAATAGTGATGGCTCATTCCCCATAATAAAATAAAAATAGGTAAAAATTTGCACAACCCAAACTTCCAAGCCCATCTCTTCCCCAGAATCTTAATCATAGGGAGAAATCTCATGCTGAGTTTATTTTTCTTCTTCACCAGGCGAGTTGTTCTAGGAGCAGACGCTGTCTTTCAGAAGAAGAAAACAAATTGATCCCATTTAAAATTCTTCTTCATCCATGACTGGCCCAATTTCAAATGCTATCAATCTGTGTGGTGGCTTCCCCAGTGGAAAAGGGGCAAACCAAAGGCTTGGTGCTTTCATTGTGGGGTGTGCTGGATTTCTTCACTCATGCTGTTTGTGTTCCGATGTGTTTTTAATAACACACAGACACAACTGCATCTTCTGGGTGAAGGCAGCTCACCAGCTGCCACTGTTTATTGATTTGTTCATCTTCATTTACCTTTTCAGGACAAAAATAGGGAGCACAGTTTGTGTCCTTGCTGTGGCCAGAGTCACAGCAGCAGGGATTCCAGGCATGTGCACCTTGATGGAGAGGAAGACCTTGAAGAACAGGAGAGCGACAGCTTTTGAACACCTGGCGACCAAATTATTTCAGCTGCAAAAGTGCAGCTGGAATAGAAATTGCTGTGGAGGCACCACAAGCAGCAGAGAAGTGGGAAAAGTCACCTCATTGCAAAGTGGGGTGGGTCTGACCTTCTCCCTGGTCCTACAGAGGGGGGGCAGCTCTGCCTCTGATCTACAGGTGCAGCGTGGGGAAGGTGCAGCGCAGATGAGAACGCTCAGTGTACATCGTTTTTAGGATGCTGTGGAAAAAAAGGCTGTTGGCTTTTAATGCAAACCTGAGAAAAAATTACCCTAAGGAGGAAAAGTGAGGTTGTTTAGTCCTCAGGAGCTATAATGGGATGGTGACTCATAAATCACTTCAGAGGAGGGGCTAAACTTGGAGAATGGTGGCTCTGATGTGGCCTGTACTTGTGCTCACCTCTGCTGGCCATGGCTGGAGACATGATAGACATGATCCTGGGGGGAAAAGTTCATCAGTCCGACCCACTGGCCATTCCTGTGTTGTTGTGGGGAGTTCAAATTACCTGATAAGAGCCACCTCTGAATGCCAGCAGCTATTCCCATTCCCTGAAGGAGAGACAGGACTCACCTCACTGATCCAGGCACCTGAATCAGGTGTCCACTAACAAGTATCTCCCTGTGAGTCAGATGTCTTTGTCACCTGAGATGCCCAGAAATGTCCCATTTACCTTCAGCTTTTGTTTCTGAAGGGCTCAGGTCACCAGTGGATCCAGTGTCATGCCTGCTGCTCCAGAGGGATGGACTGGGTACCATGGGGAGTCTCAAATAGCAGAGAGTGATTATCCCTGAGGAAACCCAGCACAGCCAGCAGAGCCTGGGCTCTCCTTGATAAATCTGGGAGCACCCCAGCACCAACTGGAGTCAGGGAACCTGAGTTATTCTAGTGAGGATCTAACCAAGGTTGTTTCTTTGCCCTGTCCCCAGACAAAAACCCAGAATCAAGTGGACTTCTCAGAGGCTTTGCAATATCCTGGGTAGCAGGATTGAGATGGGGAATATGCTGCTGAAAACTGATCAGAACTTTACATGGCCAGGGTCAGACTTTGGTATGAATTGTTGAAGGGAAATTGGATTGTAAGGGGAAAACAAGAACCTGTGTGTTTATGACAAGTCTGAGGAAACCCATCTGTAAATTTTGTTGACTTGTACACCCTCCCCTGACTCCTAACTATTTCTTCTTGGATTCTGAGCAGCTCCTGGAGCTGGCAAAGGGAAGGTGGAGTTCTGGCCAGTTTGGAAGTGACTGGCAGCAAAGGACACAAGTCCACTTTTGCTCTGAGGGAACTTTTGCAATGTGAGTTCTACCCCCCCTGTGATTCCTCACTGGGATGAGTGCATCCCAGCTGTCCCAAACCCAAGAGCCTCCATGGGTTTCTCATATTGTTTTACCCTCCAGACTGAATGCCAGGAGAGCCCCAGTGCAAACCTGGAAGCTGCAAAACCTGAGGACTGAAGTGCCTAATTCCCAGCTGACCTCTCTGCTGGCTCCAGCTGCGAGTTTCTCTTGGGACTGCACCAAGAGGTCTCTGCTGGAGAGAGAAACCCCCTGGAAGTCAAGAGGAAATCTGTCAATAGTGGGAAACCACAGCCATTTAGCATCAATCATGATGATTGATTCTGCCAGGGAGGAGGGGAAGGGGAGGGAGCAGGAGGCTGGGGGACCTGGGACACATCACACGTCCCTGGGACCGTGGCTGCTCCCGCACTTTAACACGGCTGGAGCAGAGCGAGGAGCCATTAATTGACTTTTAGCTCTGACTGTAATCCTGGTGTCTCTTGGATGTCAATTAACCACTGGTAATAGGTGGCTAATTGCATAAGATGGCCTTTCAAATGAGATGTAAGGCACAGGCCCAGCCGCTGTGGTCATTAGGGGTCCTCCTGCACATTGCAGGGGAGCAGGGGACGCAGAGGGCACTTTTCTCTGGCTCCTTTCCAGTGTCTTTCATCACACTACACCCTATGTCTGCCCTGGATGATCTTTTACTGGGGCTATACCTTCATTGTAGCTCTTATCTTGTGCTTTTATCCATCCAGGACGGTACAGAGTTGTTTTATGGCAATTATATTTAAGGCTCAAGGCAGAAGTGCCTCGCAGGTGCACGTTCTGGGGTCTCACACAAACACTGCCTTCCAGTACAGGACAGAGTGAGAAACCCATCTCACAGCTCCTGCCCTGAGCTGAAAAGTCAATGAAATCAACTTTTGTAGAGACAAATTTCACCTGCTTGGGTGTCTCAAGGTCCAAGTAAATCCAGGTACTTATCTCCTCATACAGGGAGAGCAAGGATGGGTTAGAACCCTAGCAGAGAGAGAGAGAAGGTAAATCCTGACCCGGCGAGTCTGGGGGATTGTTGGTAGGAACTGTGGTTGGAGAAGGATATCAGGGTTTGAGTTTCTGTCCTCCCACACCCCTGGCAAGCACAAACCATGGTCTGGACATTCAACAGTACAATTTACCCCTAAAATGATGCTTTTGTAAGAGCTGACAGAAATATTTTCCTTCAACAATATCAATATATTTTTTTTTTTAATCTGTATGTGCCACCAAGTCCTCTGAAAGTCAACCAGTCCAGTTTTTGTCACTAGAGCTTCTATGCCCAAGCAGAGCATAAACTTTTCCCTTTTGCTGCTGTTGTAACTGGAGAAGGATGAGACTTTCCTTCCCAGAATCAGACAAATTCCAGAGGTAGGGACTAAACTGTGCTAAGCCCTGCAGAAAGCAGGAGGTGCTGTCATTGCACAGCCGGATTCCTGTGGCTCTGAGATGCAAATCTGACGCAGTCACTGGAAGCTGCAGCTCACAGAATCATCCAGCTGCATCAGAGACGAGCTCAAAGAACCCTCCAGACATTACATCCACCACAGCAGGCAGACCAAAACCCCATCACTGCAACGTTTAATGTGATTTCCCAGTGCCAGAAGATCACCACAAAGCCAGGCCGCAGCCAGGGCCGAGGTTTATGATTGCCTGGCATCCGACTCGGCTCACCTGACAAATCCATCAGTCCAGAGTCTTGCACCTTCTGCTTCAGTGCCTGCCTGTGTTCCAACAGCAGGCTGGAGACAGCAGCACGGATCAGGACAGGTGACACCAACTCTCGAGTGTGAGACTGATAAGGAAATCACTCAGCATGTCACCACGGGAAAAATGAGTCCTGTGTTGAAAAGGAGCGCTTCCCCAGAGTGGGGGGTGCGTTGCTCTGCACATTGCTCCGCAGAAAGGGAAAAGAGAAAGTCAAAAACTGCTTGCTGAGTGGAGTTTGCTGTCCAAGGAATTGCCATTCTCCACGTTTATCCAAAATTTTGCACTGCAGGTGACAGAGGTCAGATGGAAAGGTGGCACAGGGGGTGCAGGGTGGTCCCTGGTGCTCCAACACCCACAACTCCCCAGGAGGAAATGCCTTGTTGAAATTGGTATGGCCATGTCTCCCTCTAGAGACTGCACCCTCCAACAGTTGGGATTTGCATTTTCCTGATGTCCCAGCAGTTCAGAGAGCAGGGATGGGGCTTTATATCCAGCAGGCTGGAGGTTGTGACCCTGTGGATATACCATGAACCATGTTAGCACGGTGCTGCAGCAGGGACAGACACCACAGGAGGGTGTATCAGGAGCTCACAGGCAGCATTCACATCCCCCTGGCAGGCAGAAACTTCATAATTTGGAGCTTTTCAGAGGAAAAAAATCTAAAAAAATCATTGTCAGGACAGTAAATAGGAGACTGAATTACATGGCTGGTCACCCAGCTACACTCGCTAGACTGGTTTTAATGTGGGGTAAAGAGACATCAAAGAATCATAGAATGGTTTGGGTTGGAGGGGATCCTAAAGACCCTCGGGTTCCCCCCTGCCAAGGCAAGGACACTTTCCATGAGACCAGGTTACTGAAATGTGGCTCTGTATCTAAACTCACAGTGCCTGTGGAGTTGGGTCTCCCTTGCAGGATTTGTTTTCCCTCTGTTCACGTGCCTGAACACTCTGTTGGAATACACCCATGTCTGGGGAAACTCAAAGCCTGGACAGGTGAGCAGAGGAAGGGGGAAAGAAGATAAAGGGGGAGCACAGAGGTGCACTGAGGGGAAACTGAGGTACCGGCAGAAACCAAGCTCAAATCTGCAAAGCTTTGTAGCATCTGGTGTCACCTGAGATACACATATGGGACCAGTCTGTGACATGAGACCAACTGGAAATCCCTGACTCTCTGCAGGGGCATTGGGGATGCTCTGGGAAAACTCAAACAGGTGTCTCAGTTTGACCCCTGAACTGCACCCTCTCCACCTGCTGGTTTACAGGAGGCTGCACAGAAGCAGCCAGACTGGCAGGACCACTCAGCCCAAGATGAGGGTGATGTGCCCTCAGGGGGTGTCAAAGCTTTTCCCCACCATTTGGTTTTCCATCAGCAAACACCAATTCACAGGAGCCAAAAGCACCCGAGACTCCAGAGGGCTTCCAATGAATGTGACATTAAAATGGTTTCTCAGGTGCTTTATGGGCCAAGGCAGTCTAGGTCACATCCCAGGTGAGTTCTGGGATGTCCAGGGTAGAAAATATCTCCTTTCCCCTCTCCGGGGAGCACATCAAGGGCTTAATGTTTTCACAATGCAGAATAAAAATTTGGTTTATGTTTGAATTATTTTCTTGCACGGATGAATTCTGGATATCTGTCTGCCTGATGTTTAAGTTCTTCCCTAGTACTGTGCTTGAAGCAACAGGTTTAATCTTTCAGGGACCAGGGCAACTAAGGGAGGAGAACAAGCAGTGTCAGAGCAGTGGGAAACTGAGGGGAAAAGTGGAAAACACCCCACATTTAAAAGGGGTTTGTGAAATCTCAGGCTGGGATTGGTAAGATACAAGGTGAGGGTCTTTCTGAGGCTCCCTGAGCTGCACACAGTCCATGGTTTTACCAGAGGATTCAGCCCAGCAGCAGGGTGATGTTGATGTCCCCATGTCCCACCCTGCAGTGGGCACAGGGACAGCAAACCAGGCACTTCACCTGCCCCTTCCCTCTGCTGGCTGACCCCAGCACAGCTGGACACACCAAACTGCAGCTGTGGCTCCATGAAAGACCCTCAGCTGATGCCTTAGGTTTTAGCTTTTATATTTTTCAGATTCTGTATTCTCTGCATTCCCAGTGTGTGACTCTGAGCTGCCTTGCAGCCTGTCAGCTGCTGCTCTCTCATGCTCACACAGACATAACAAAGCCTCTCCAGGCCTGCTCTGCAAGGACACCCAGCCCGTCCCAGGCCCAAAATG